>JANVCF010123095.1:0-11860 GCA_025388745.1 Hydrozoanthus gracilis
GAAGTTTTTGAGACTAAAAAGATTTTTCTGCTTCATGCCTCCTGCTACGTCATCGAAGCACGCTTCAAGTCTTAAAAATGTAACAGAAATGACGAGAAAAGGTTTTATTTTCGAATATTACTACTATTAAAGGGTTCTACTTTTCATCTGGAACTTAAAAAGTAAGCTTAATAGGGACTTTAATGGATTCTTCTGATTTTCTTGATATAACCTGCGGTGTACCGCAATGTACAATCCTAGGTCCATTATTTTTTCTCATTTATGTCAACGACATGGCTAACTGCTGAAAAAACTGCACTGCAAGACGTTACGCCGATGACACAAGTTTGAGTGTATCTGGTTCACATGTAAGTGTTATTGAGCAACTGATGAATGCAGACCCCAGAAATGTGTCATCATGGCTAATAGCCTACCTACTTATCTATCTACCTACCTACCTACCTACCTACCTATCTATCTCATTGCACAAGAATCCAAGCAATGCGTGACGTCACAATGGCCAGTAAGACGCGTTACCAATTCCGTGCCTCGTGCGCTCTAAACAAAATTGTCATATTTTCATCATTTTTAAAAAATTAACGTCATTTACTAGAATTGCACGTATTTCAACATTTCGCACATTCTAATGTTCGTAAATTGAATTTTTCGGACGACTAAATTTTCGGTTCTTTTTTTGTCCAAAAGTTTTCGAATTTTCTTTTTTAATCGTCAGAATATTTTCGTATGAGATGGTAAGCAGCCAAAGACACAAGTGCCCAGTTAGCAATAAATAACCTCATATCCAACAAGCACAAATAGAACAACTCTTTTTATCACTCTTTTTGAGCTTTCGAAACCTCTCGATACTTGAAAATGAGTCGCCAAGTTTGATCTATTTGTAATAAAAAAAAAGTATTATTTTGCAGGTTTGATTGACAATCATTTAACTGAGTGGAGTGTAACTTGTATAGTTATTGGAATAAGGCCAAGTATAGTTGAGGATTAATTTCCACGAGTGTTGTCAACTTTTTCCAAATTGCCCTTGTCGCAAAGCTTTTTCACATCAACGGCAAAATTCTTCTTCGACACGAGAACTTAAAGACTACTAATTAATTTCATTTATCCCAAGTGTTTTCGAAATTGAAAACCTTTGCAATCTCTGTAAACTTTTAGAAATCTTCGGTAACGGTTTAAAACGTTTTTAATTTTTTTCAAAAAATATTCAGTCTGAAGTTTTTCGGAAAATCTTCGAAGATATTCAAGAATATTTGAAAACCTAAATCGCTAGAAAACGTTTCTAGGGCTGTTGTGGACGTATTAAAACTATAATTTAAGTAACGTGTAAAGTTACGAATACTTTTGCCATGCTGTCGTGATTTTAGCGTCAGAGTTTTGCATAAGTCAGTTTTCAAGTTTTTTCGTGACGGAGGGCAGCTTGGTAAGTAGTTTATACTTTTTCGCGATGAATTTTAACTGTTAATGAACTTTGAACTGCTATTTAAATCATTGTGCTATTTTAGAGCATATTTGAACTTACATTCAACTTTTGAAGTGGCAATTTATAAGTGTTAAGATAGTTAGAAACGGTAACTTACTTGTTTTCGCCCGTAATTGATTCAATCATGTTGTAATTATGTTTACAAGTGTGTAGACAACCAAACCGCAAGCCAAGTCATCGAAATGTAAAGAATTGCGAGTCGTCGAAAGACAGTTGCAGTAAACCTCCAGATTTAGAACTTTGTCATTGGAACTGTGTATTTCGCGGACATTTTCTGGTAGCAGAGCGATGTTTATGAGCAAATATGGAGACCCGTACGGCAGAGCGTGACGTCGAGCACGAAATCGAGGCGCTCGACAAACCGGAAGTGCGTGATAAAGCGGAAGCGAAACGACAACGGCGCGCCCAGCGAAATTTAGCGACTATGTTTGCGTAACCGACGAAAAGGAACGCGCCTTAGGCCAATTTAAGCGAAAGGAAGCAGCTTTGAAGTGCCAAATCGAGATACTTAACCAAAACGTGAATTCTTCAAGACAGGAACTTAAAGAGCGTATCACTAAAACTGAGCAAAAGCTGGCCGAGTTGGAAAGGGCTAACGAAAGGGTGGGAGTTTGTTTAGACGGTACTCCACGAACATCAACTTATGCTTAAAAACTAGCTGCAACAAACTAGCTTGCATGGCGAGCGAAGAGTCATTGTGCTCCGGCTGTTTTAAAAGCTCGAGGTCGAGCGAAGCTTCAAAACGCGCGCGTCTCGCTAAGTTGAGGCTGGAGCAAGCGCGAAAGGAGGCTGCGCAACGCTTGGCGTAAAAAAGAAAGAGTTCCTTCGCAAAGAAAAAGAGCGGCAAACGTTTGAAAACCGGAGGATTCGCGAGCTTGAATATGAGGCGCAAAAGCTCACGCTTGAAGCAGAACTGGAAAGAGATTTGGAGTTGAAGGACCCCAAATGCCTGGAGAACCGGCTTAAGGACTTTGACAATGAACCCGACGACGTTCCGATTGTCATCGAGACCAATAAGCAACCAGTCACCTGTCCTCAAGAAGTTCAACTTCCAACGCCAACCCACAGTCGTGGTTCGTGGGTACAGCAGTTTCGTGAGAGTGCGAATGAGCCTTCCTCAGCGGAAGACACTGCGGCTTCGTAATTATTCACGAAATCCTTACCTCGCTTGGAACTACCCTGTTTCTCCGGAGATCCCCTTGAATGGCCGCACTTTATTGTTATGTTCAAGAACCTTGTCCATGACCAGAAGTTTAACGACACGCAGAAGATGACGGGTAATGCGAAACTGGCCATCGGAGGCATGTTGAACCATGGCCATTTGTACAATGCTGCCCTTCAAGAACTCGAAGAGCAATTCGGAAACGAAGAGTTGGTAGTAGCGACGTTTCTCTCAACGCTATTCCGTTACCCAAACGATGGAGAAGAAGATTTCCTTCAACTTCGAGCCTATCACAGCGCTTTGCATATGGCGGTGTCAACTCTTCAGAGCGTGGGTTATGACACGACCTGGCGGCAACGGAAAACCTGCGAAGAGCTGTGTCGAAGCTCCCGATTCAGTTGAGAGAAAAGTGGGGAGAAGAAAAGCTGAAGCTACATCCCAACTTGCCCACCCTTATGGACCTTGACGTCTGGCTACGTAATTGAGTGCGAGACAAGGCCTCCGTGTATAATATCCCACGAGACCAACTGCAACAGACATCCCGTAGCGACAGAAGGCGAAATAACCAAACTACCGGTACCAGGTTCAATACAGTCGGGAAACTCTCAACGCTGACGACAAGAACAAATGACAGTTCAGCCACATTAGCGACGACGGTGGCAAACGCTACGAATAACAACGACTCACGTAAAAGGGGCCCAGCATCAACAGCTTTATGCCCGGTGTGTGAACAGCAGCATCCCATTGAAAGCTGTAAACGCTTCGAGAAAAAGAGCGTCAATAAAAGGGCATAGCTATCAATAGGAAAGAAGCTTCTGTTGTCTCAAATCCACAGCACACTTCGCCAGAAACTGTGACCAGAAAGCAAGGTGTAACAAGGAAAACTGCGGCAAACTCCATTATGCATTGATTCACGGGGCTGATCCAGTGTTTGTAATCGCAGCCTCACTTCAACCATCAAGGTCGACCATATTACTACGAATAGTTCCTCTTTCCATCCGGCCGACCGCTAATGGCAAACTTGTGAAAACCTTCGCGCTCCTTGACTCCGGCAGCCAGGCAACCCTCATCCTGGACAGTTTCGCAAGGAAGATCGGCCTTGAAGGAAAAAAACTCTGTGCTTCACATCGGCACCATAAGTTCCAAAGATACCCTCCGAAGTTATAAGAAAGTGTCGTTCTCTTTCAGTCCATTTGACAATGTTGCCACCTGTATTCCTGTCGAAGAAGCATGGACAGTACCCCACCTAAACTTGCCCAGCCAAAGAGTAACAAATCATATGACGCAGTCCTGGCCACACGTGTCTGATGTTGAGGTTCCAGAAGTTGACTCACGCGACGTAACCAATCTGATCGGAGCAAATGTAATCAACGCAATTGCGCAGTACGAAGACTTTAGGCGTGACAGCCCTGGCCAACCTGTGGCAGTCCTGACAGCATTTGGTTGGACGCTTACCGGATGTGTGAAGAGCCTTCGTGCCACCCGAACGCCTGCATGTTATGCACGTGCATCATGGTCTAAGTCCCGAAACCTTACTCCTTGAGCAAGTTCAGAACTTCTGGCGCACTGAACAATCAGTTTGTAAATTTCAGGAAGAGTCAACAAGATCCCAGAATGATAAAAAAGCAGTCGAAATACTGGAGAAAACTGTTCGTCGTGATGGAGAGCGGTAAGAAGCTGGCCTGCCGTGGCGAGAGTGTGACGTTAACATGCCAGATAACCGTGCAATGGCAGAAAAGCGCCTAAAGTCTACAGAGAGAGTTCTTACTCGTGACCCAGAACTAGCACAGAAGTAATGTGGAACTATTGAAGGTTATATAGCCAAAGGCTACGCACAAAGGCTATCTCCAGAAGGGGCTGAAAAACCGGATCCAAAACAATAGTTCCTTCCGCATCATCCTGTCACGAATCCAAACAAACCTGGTAAAGTTAGAATAGTGATGGATGCTGCTGCCAAATATGAACGTGTATCGCTAAACGGTAAACTTTTGATCGGACCAGACTTGCTGAACAACCTCGTTGGTGTTTTGCTGAGATTCAGAGAGGAGCGAATAGCAATCGGTGCAGATATCGAAGCGATGTTTTATCAGTGCCGTGTTTTCACAGAAGATCAGCCAGCCCTAAGACTCCTGTGGCGAAACTTGAACTAATACCAGCCTCCTGACGTGTACAGAATGCTTGCAATGATTTTCGGAAGGAAAACCCCTGCAACGCAAAAGTCAGCTACACGCTTTGTGCCCGATCCTTGGTGAAGATGGTCTACTGAGTGTTGGAGGACGTCTGCGAAAGGCCCCTATCCCAGAAGAAACACGGCATCAAGTTATCCTTGAACCGGCTCATGATGTTGCTCGATTGCTATTAACACATTACCACCTGAAGCTACACTTTTCCGGTGTCGCACACATTCACAATGAGCTGAGGCAGCGGTATTGGATCCTAAAAGGTGTACGAGCGGTGCGAAAGATTTCAGTCACATGCAGACTTTGTTGTCGACGAAAGACGAAACCTCAACCACCGACCATGGCTGACCTCCCTAAGGCAAGACTTGGGTATACAACACCGGAGTGGATTACTTCGGACTTACGTAAAGTGCAGAAGGTCAACAGTGAAGCAGTATGGCGTCATTTTCACATGTCTCACTACCCGCGCAGTTCACATCGAAGTTGCGTATTCCTTAGAAACCGATGCATTTATCATGGCAATACAGCGAATGATAGCCAGACGTGGTCGCCCAGCACACATCTGGTCAGATAATGGTACCAATTTTGTTGGGACTGATCGAGAAATCAAGAAAGAAATCAAATCATGGAACCAGTCACAAATCGTAAACAAGCTATTTCAAGACCGCATACAGTGGCACTTCAACCCGCCGGCATTACCACACTTTGGAGGAGCGTGGGAGCGACTAGTACAATCTACCAAGAGAGCACTGAAGGTTATAGCTGGCAACCAGCGTGTCAGCGACGAGTCCCTGCTTACATTCATGGCAGAGGGGGAGGCCCTACTAAACAGCAGACCCCTAACCCCTGTTAGTAGTGATACCCAAGACAATGAAGCTCTTACACCCAACCATTTCCTTTTAGGGCGCGCGAGCCTCAACACCCTCTCATTGTTGCTGTGAACAATAACCTGTGTAGCCGGAAACAGTGGAAGCATGCCCGGTTGATGGCAGATCACTTTTGGAAACGTTGGCTCCGTGAGTATGTCCCTTCGCTAACTAGGAGAGGCAAGTGGTTTAGTCGAGTCAGAAATATCGCAGAAGGAGATCTGGTGCTGGTTACAGAAACCAATACCCCTAGGGGCCACTTGCCCTTGGGTCGAATCGAGAAAGTTTTCCCTGGTGACGACGGCGTTGTGCGTGCAGCCCAAGTGTGGTTCGAATGTGCGACCAGTTGTCAAGCTGTGCCTGCTTGAGGGAGATAACAACGTCGACTGAGTATCCAACGCCTTAGCTTGCTCACCGTTGGATACGGGGGGGGGAGGGGGAGAGGATGTTGTGGACGTATTAAAACTATAATTTAGGTAACGTGTTAAGCTACGAATACTTTCGCCATGCTGTCGTGATTTTAGCGTCAGAGTTTTGCACAAGTCAGTTTTCAAGTTTTTTCGTGACGGACGGCAGTTTGGTAAGTAGTTTATATTTTTTCGCGATAAATTTTAACTGTTAATGAACTTTGAACTGCTATTTAAATCATTGTGCTATTTTAGAGCATATTTGAACTTACATTCAACTTTTGAAGTGGCAATTTATAAGTGTTAAGATAGTTAGAAACGGTAACTTGTTTTCGCCCGTAATTGATTCAATTATGTTGTAATTGTTATAAGTGTGTAGACAACCAAACCGCAAGCCAAGTCATCGAAATGTAAAGAATTACGATCGTCGAAAGACATTTGAAGTAAACCTCCAGATTTAGAACTGTGTCATTAAAACTGTGTATTTCGCGAACAAGGGCCTTTTTTTAAAAAGAACTAACTAAATAGCTAGAAAACGTTTCCAGGGCCTTTTTAGGACTTTTTAGACTTTTTCGGAAAATCTCCCGCGGAAGTATACTAGCGCCCAATCAGAGCCTAATAATTTTTCCCTGAATTAAAAGAAAAATCCCCCATTAATCGATATCCAATCAAATCAAAGAACTTAGTCCTCTGTGTTATAAGTATAGGTTATCACGCGACCTCGAGTTGAATTTGGAAATATTCTGCACGAATGAGTTTCTTTAAAAATTATCAAAAATCAACGTTGTTATTCAAGAATAAAGAAACCGTGCTCATGATTTGAAAGTTTTATTTTATCTATTAACTCATGTTAAAAGATGTAGCAAACACTACTTATTTTAGTAACAGATTTCATTTTTTCTTACGCCGAATATTCTCAAGAATCCTTGTAAAGGAGTGGAACTCATGTAATTACAGTTTTATTTGGAAGTATAATATCCTCAATCCACCGACGGAACTTCGCAACCTTGGTGAACACCTTATAAAAACTCTTTGGATTGCATTCTTGATCTCCCCAACTGACCAGTCCCTGTACTTCCCACTGGCCAGTGGTATTCTTGCACACAAGCGGCCCACCACTGTCACTAAAGCAGCCACTAACTTTGCCTTCCGTGGTGTTGCAAGCACATATCATTGTATCGGTTACTTTCCACGGTCGTTTATCCACCGTCGTGTGTCCTTTTAATGGGAGGGTGCTTAAATGGGCAGCACAGTCTTCGTTGGTGACGATAGTCATGTTGGCTTCCTTGAGGAAAGTTGGGTCTCTTTCAGGTGTCAAGTTGGTGGATCCCCAACCTGAAAAGAGTAAACGCGGGTTTGCATAATACAAAACACGCTGTTTAAAACAAAGGGGAAACGGACTTATCGTTAGATGAAATATCAACTTCACAAGAGTTGCGATTGTTGGGTCTTGCTTGTGATGAAAAATCACCAGTGCTGCACATGTGTGATAATGATATGGAGACAGCCAGTAAAATGGAACTAAGGCCTGACAGGTCAGAAGGAATTTAGCCTGTACTGGACCCTTGAAACAGTGGCCGTGGAGAGCTGTTTCGGCCATGTTGGGCCGGCGTCGTCCGCACGGCATATAGAACTCGTCAACAAACAGGCAACACCATCAGCACTCGTGTGCAAATCTGCAGCCGTAAAATATTAGAACTTGATTATCAGGCGTGATTAGTTACACACTAGCAATGGTTATGAAAGCCGGCAAGTTTCAAAAGGAAAATACGAAGAATGTGAGATGCTTTGTTGTAGGTTGAACGAGCTGTGACCGTGCACATTCTTTGTTCAGGTCTTAGTGAGAACGTTTTGACTGGCAACTTGATGATTTGCATCTCAAAACCTTTTGTATTTTGTACGCCTTCAACACTAGAAAACAAAAGAAAAGGGTGAGCGTAGACCTACAATAATAGAGGAGGGTTGGCGCAATGGTAACATCTCTGCTTCCCTATCCCGAGCTCCCCTGTTCAATTCTCGGCCTCGTCAAGATTAAAGACTTTATTTTTATGACCTTAGCTTCTTTCCCGCTGAAGGCCACTCAGCTTTCCATCCTTCCGGGGTCGGTAAAATGAGTATCAGCATACATGGGCCGCGGTTGTCAATTGCGCCTATATATGCTTCCGGTCCGCTGGGGTGTAAACTGATCATGGTAAACGTCTTTGAGCAATCATATGAAAAAGGCGCGATTTAATTGCACCACTTTACTTTAACAACGGATTCATAACCAGTCGGCTATAATAACTGTGTTGTGGATATCATTTTGAACAGTTACGCACATCATCACCTATACTATACTCTATTATACCTTTTTTTCTCTTTTAAAATTAATTGTAGTGGAGCGAAAGCCTCAACTCACCCGTCATAACGCACTTGGTTCCCGCAGGAGCAACCGCCTTGGGCAAACACACCTGGTTAACCCAGCTGTTCATCGTAGCGGCCCACCTGAGGTGTAGGAGAGCTATATCGTAGTCATACGGCGAGCTTTTGTTAAATAACTTGTGCCGCACAATCCTCTTTACATCGACATACTGCAGGAAATTGACATTCAAGAGTTAAATTGGTGCTAACGTGTTTGTACATTATCCCGGAGCGTCAACTGCCCTATTATATTTCAACTACTTCTGAATTTTAACAAACGTAGCCGGAGTTAGAAGCAAACATTGCTGCAGAAGATTAGGCTATTAAGTGACAAGCAAAGACTTCAACAAACTTGACGTTTATTCTAAAAAAAACCGTCCTTAAGTTTTTTGTGGGCTTACTTGCACCGCCTGGTTAGCTAGTTATTAAGGAGCCAGTCTTCCGTGTGGGAGGCCTGGGTTCGAATCTTGCCTTCAAGTAACTGAGCAGAAGGTGCTGCCTTTGCTTTAAAACCTGGTAACAGGTACTGACGCCTTCGTGTCTTCGTGGATAAGGTCGTTAAACCGTAGGCCCCGGGTGGCAGACCTCAAGGGGGACCTCGGGTCCTATTGCCTGTTCTCTCGTGACTCCTTGAGCCAAAACCTCAAAAAACAAAGGCATAGCAACAACTTCTGTCACATTAGCAACAAGTGCCGTTACCTGTTCTGTGTATTCTTTCTTTCTAAGATTGACTTCACCTAGCACGACGCGGTATTTATTTGTTTCGTTGAATGGCGTACAATTGGCGGCGGTCAGCACCCATTCACGCTCGATCAGAACTCCGCCGCAGGCTATATGTAACCCGTAAGGTATGATGTTGAGCCCAACCTGCCATGGCCACTCCCCTGGGACCGCGTTCTCGCCTTTTGCAACGCCTTGCTGCGGATAACATCGATAACCACAAAATCTTCGAAACTGCCCAAAACACCCATCTACAAAGAGTAAAAGTTCTAAGACACCTATCTACAAAAAGTGTTTTTGTTAAGAAAATCACCTACAAAAAGCGACTTGGCTAAGGTACCCAACCACCTAAAAACAGCGATATTGCTAAGGTACCTATATACTACAGAGTGGTATTGCTAAGACACCCACTTAAAAAGAGCGCTGTTGCTAAGGAAACCACCCACCTACAAAGGGCGACTTTGCTAAGGTACCCATATACTAGTAAGTGGTATTGCTAAGACACCCACCTACGAAGAATAATGTTGCTAAGGTACCCACCAACCTACAAAGAGCGACTTTGCTAAGGTACCCACCCACCTACTAAGAACGACATTGCTAAGGTACATAAATACTACTGAGTAGTATTGCTAGGACACCCACCTACAAAAGTAGTGTTTCTCAGGTGCCTATATACTAGTGGGTAGTAGTGCTAAGATACCCATCTACAAAGGGCGAATTTGCTAAAGTACCTCTTTAATAGAGAGTAGTATTGCTAAAACACCCACCTATGTAGAATGATATTGCTAAGGTACCCGCCAGCCTACAAAGATCGATATTGCTAAGGTACTCACTCACCTGCAAAGAGCGACTTTGCTAAGGTACATAAATACTATTGAACAGTGTTGCTAAGACACCCACCTACAAAGTTCGTTAAACCTAATTAAGGTACCCATCCCTCTACAAAGTGCGACTTTGCTAAGGTACCTATATACTAGTGAGTAGAATTGCTAAGACATCCATCTACAAAGAGCGATATTGCTAAGGTACCTATATACCAGAGAGGAGTATTGCCAAGACATCCACCTACAAAGAGCGATATTGCTTAGACACCCACCTATAAAGAGCGATAGGCGATACTACTAAGACATTCATGTACAAAAATAGTATTGCTCTGATACCAATCCTACAGAGACTGATAGAGCTAAGACACCGTAATGATATATAAACTCTGGTATTGGTAAAAATGCTTGTTCTTTGTTAAGAACATTTTTGGGTGTCTTGCTCGAAGAACCACAAAACTGATCGCTTTTAGTCGAGTTACTGATTGTAAAACGACCAACATGGTAACTTAAAAAACGAGGAAACCAGAAAATTGTTTCCCACAAACTAGGGTTCTTTTGGGAGGAGAAAAGGTCTTTGTATGCATGCAGCTAAGATACCCATCTACAAAGAGAGTCTTTGTTAAGGTATACGTACCTAAATACTAGAGAACGATAGGCGATACTGCTATGATACTCATTTACAAAATATGGTATTGCTCTGATACCCATTCCACGAAGACTGATAGAGGTAAGAAACCGTAATGATCTGCACACTCTGGAATTGGTAAACTCGCTTTTTCTTTGTTTAGAACAGTGTTGGGTGTCTTGCTCGAAGAACCACAAAACTGATCGCTTGAAAATTGTTTCCCTTCGTTGGTGTCAGAAATTAGGGTTCTTTTGGGGGGAGAATGGGTGTGTATATGTATGTGTGCGTTCCTGTGGATTTTTTAATGGCGGTAGATCAGTGAGCAAGGTCGGGGAAGGGTTGAGTACAAAAAGAAAATATAGTGTATGGTTATCCTCCGTTTTGTTTTATGTATTTGTCCATCGTCTACTCTTATAATTTACTTCAATCAATTATTAGATTCTTTAGGCAAACCATATAATAGGCTCCGTCAATTTAAAGGGAAAATGTTTAGATGAACTAATTGTTATCCTTTGTCCGTCTACTTGATAAGATGTTTTGTGTTTATCACCGGAGTTTTGCTGTTTTCACTTCCCTCGGCTGTTTCAGGAACGTTCCCTTATAGCTTACATAAGGAATCCTCATTTCTAACCACTGTTTTTTTGGCAGCTTTGTAAAATTATAAAAACAGCAGTGAGTAAAGACGCCATCATGTTTGATTTTTCTTAGTTCATACGTTTGCCGAGTAATTAAATCAGAATCCGCTTTTTTCCTCAAGGTTTGTCGGGATCAACTTTTACAAATTGACTCATACGTTTCTAAAGTAATTCTCGACAAACAGTCAGGGTCGGGATAGAAGCGGGTAATTGAATAAGGAAAATCGTTGTCAAAAACTGAGAATTATTGAATACTTGAGTAAAAATATACTGAACGTTGTATATAATATCTTAAAAAAGTGAATTATTTCGGAATGGGAATATTTACCTCGAGAAAGCAGAGGAACCTGGAATTCTTGGAGTGAAAAAATTCCGCTTCTACCGCCGATTCAGGGTTCGGTTTTCAAAAGCTCATTAAGGTATCAGACTTAGCTTTACTCAGCCAAAAACCCAAAAAAATTTTTTTAGCCAATCGAATTGCCAAGCGTTTAAGCTATCAAAACGTGAAAAACTGATATGAAGATATTTTTTTGTTCGCGAGATACAGTAAAAAAGGTTTTTTAG
>JANVCF010123206.1:0-11858 GCA_025388745.1 Hydrozoanthus gracilis
CATTATTCTAAAAAAGCTCTATGAGTTCATGTATTTCAAGTAAATGATGCTCAAGGTTTAAAATTCTAGACTGTATTTTTTGTTTTTTCTTTGCTGCTAATAAGTTAACGACTATAAAATTTTTGCTCATTTAGATCAATAAGGTAATGTGATCTTTGGTCAGCTTCAAACACTTGCTTAAAAATAAATAACTCTGAGAAAACAATTTGATACTTCGATATTTAGAAACGGACAAAATTACTTAACCATATCATTTTCATAATCAAATTGTAGTCATGCACATGCAGGCTTTGGAATGGCAATTGAGATGTTTGTTATTTTGAATTTACACGCCGATTAGTGCCAGCCAAAAAGAATTCAAATAACTCCTTTTTTGCATAGTAATTGCTTCCTTTGCAACTCCAATGATTGTTAGTTTAGACTATTCGTGGTTGATAGATTTAGCTATAAGAAACTCGAACTGGGAAATTGCCATAGTGCCAAAAAAAAAAAACATATCCGGCCTGTACACGAAGCAGTATGCCTTGACGACTTGAGAGGACGCGTGTAATTAAACGATGCTGAGACATTTTAGAAACGATCTCTGTTCTTGTTTTTGTCGATTAAAAATATTCAAAAAAATTTGTTTTACTAAATTTAGTTCGCTTAATTCTAATTTTTAAGTTTAAAAGCCAAGGATCAATCAAATCCTTATTTTCAAGAATCGGCATATTGTTTACCCTCAATTAGCTGAGTAGATCCTGCGCGCTGTGTAACTTATGTCAAAAACTGCGCTTTGCGTCCGCCAGCAGAAACAACAACTGGAATTATTCCTCGGGATTTGTAAAGGAAGCCAGAATAACAAGAATGAAATTAAAAAATGTAGAAGAAAGACCGAAAACAGATAATATGTATACGAGAACGGGGAACGGGGAACAGATAACGCAAGGGGATCTGGGAACAAACGTTCTAAAATGGTTCAGAAGAAGTCTGGAACCAAAAAGAAGGAACGACTTTGTAGGATTGGGTCGGTTGCTATATTAAGAAGAACCTTATTGGGGGTCAAAGGAGTATAAGAAAATTATGATTGACTAAAAGCAGTGAACGAACAATAGTTCACTGAACGGAATGCTGGTTTAGGAGTAAATATGTATATATCAATTCGAATTATTCTAGACAAATTTACAGCAAATCTATTTGTATATGCACGCTATTAGTTCTAATTCTAGTTGAAAAAATATTTTCCCAGGTTTACCCATTTTCACCACAAAGCCGAAATCTCTGGTAACCGTGCGCGAGTACACTTCAGTTAACATCTCTTGCAATGTTTACGGTAACCCCTCCCCCGTTGTTCAGTGGTTCCGGCCGTTCTTGTCCATCGATCAACCGCGCGTAAAAGCACGAAACGGTTTGCTGTCCCTCAACCCAGTTAGACGGGGAGACAATGGAGTTTACATCTGTAAAGCAACCAACCAACATGGATCTATTCAGTCAGCGATGAACTTGAATGTACAACAAAGTAAGTTAGATCTTGTTACTGTTTTTTGCTATTACAAGGAACCAAAGAAAGATAAACAAATAACATCGATGGTTTAGATTTTGTAATTTCGTGTTTTAAAAAGATGGCTTACTACCCGATGACATCATTTTTGAAAATAAGTACTTATCTGTATAGATAACCACATTAAAACATTTGATTATCAAACTGCAGTTTTTGTTAATTTAAGTTACGAGTTATGAGTGCTGCGAGTTGTAATAAAATAATGTAATAATAAAACAATGTAATGTTTTAAAAAGAGTAATTGTTCCTTTTAGCATTTTTGAAGGTTTTGTAAACATTCACTGCATCTTGTAATTTGGAAAGTGCCACGATTCAAGGAAAACCCTTTAGTTTAAGTTTCCTTTCTTGATTTGTTTTACTCAATACAGAAAAAACAAAAACCTTCTCAGTTTACGCCTTAAGGGAAGAACTCATCCCGATGGCGGTGTCACAGCGATTTCGGTACAAAGCGATTCACGTACCCCTGGGTACAAGGATCACTAGCGATTTGCGTAACCCCCCCCCCCCCTCTTAGGAATTGACTAAAGAATCTTGCGTTCAACCTGTTTTTAAATCTGTTATACAGTTTGAGAAAGGCTTGCTCCAGGTAAGGTAATTTAGAATGAAATCTTTAAGCTGAAATATACGGCCACGAAAATCTTCCGAAACGGTAGATTAGCACTGTCACTTGCACAAAATCAAACTGAACTCGGTGGTCGTGTCAGGTGTGTTGAAATGACAATTAATTTTCTTGCCCTTATTTAAATAAAAAGTTTAGAACTGCCAACTGGCAAGTTCAGATGCTACAGTGAAGTAGAACCATTGTAGTGTAAAGTATTGTGAGTAGGTGAAATTATTAATTGTTGTACCCTCCGAATTTCTCTGCGCTTTATACCTTTGCTTTATACTTGAATCTAAGCTTTTTCAAACAAAATTACATTTTCAGTGTCCATTACAGTGTTATTATATTAAATGGGGGGGGGGGGTTACCGAAATCGCTAGTAAATCTAGTACTTCAATTCTTCCAGTTTTTTTACTCCGCGAGCGAGTACAGCCTCTGGTACCCAGGGTAGGTTTTTATTGACCAACAATTGAACTTTTATCCCCGTATGAGGAATCACTCGCATTGGCAGAGGTACCAGGGATCGTACATTTTATTTGCAGTGAGACGCTCTAGCTTCTTCAGATATGTTACATGGTTAAGCGTCAGAGCTCAGCAGACTGCGCAACTACTGCTCAACTATAATTTCCGGCTCAGAATACTACTAACACTAAGCAAGAGTTTTTAGCTTAACTATATATCTTTGATGATGATGTGTCACTTGTCCAGGCTTTTAAAAGCTATAATTATCTAGGCTTGGCCAATACAATGTATTAAATGTTCTGTTGACAGACACATGAGATGTAAGGTTCTTATCTAAACAAGTACCGTCTGGACAACTATACAAGTGTGACATGAAAATCTATGGAACCTTCTAGAATGCTCCGGGCTCTCTTGTCTGTATGGATCAACAATCTTAATTCTTGTTTGCAGACGATAACGAAGCATATCTGTTCCCTCTGTGTCTCACTGAGTTATCAGACTTGCTGAAAATGTAATTCATCTAATAAAGATCTAAAATACAAGCATTTTGTGTCGTTATAATACCTTTAAAAAATGAAATCTTAACTTGGTGAGGAACTAAGTTTTATGTAAACAAAATTCAAATTTTGTCAGAGTACATAGAGATTTTCTGAGTTCAAAGAGATTTTTGCAGTTTGTCGAGGACACGGCACAACACTTTTCTAGCGGCAACTATTTTTGTGTTAGCATACACATTCACATATCATTTCATTAGTAATTTTAAGAGCAAAAAGAGTTTTTGAGTTTATATACACACTCATATATTATTTCGTTTGTGTTAATTATTTTAGATAAGGATCGAGCGACTTTGAAGGCGGACAAGTTAGGTAGTACAAGTGGTACAAATCTCCCCTTACAACTAATCCAAACCTCGTCGATCTTACATAATTTAGTTATAATATGAATAATAATAATAACAACATGATTTCGCACATGTTTTGAATTGCGATTGATCGCCTAAACAGAATTGAACCGCATAAATTTCAATAGCAAGTCTATTCCTATTAGGGGGGTACGCAATCGCTGGGTACCGAAATCGCTGTGACAGCGGCGTTATAATACTATACTAAGATGACAAAGGCTTGCACAGCTTGAATTCGCAAGGCTTGAACAGGCTTGCACAGCTTTGTTTTCGTTTAACTTGAATCTAAAACGTCTTTCTTTGTGAAATGTCGCTACCTTACATAAAAATATCCTTTTTTGTTAAACAAGCTTCACCTCAAAAAAGTTGTTCAGCCTGGTACAAGAAAGGAAGAAGGACAAACGGAGTGTACAGAATTGACCCAGACGGGAGGGGTGCGTTTAGTGTTTACTGCGACCAGACTACTGCAGGAGGGGGGTGGACAGTGATCCAGAAACGACAAGACGGCTCGGTTGACTTCTACCGCGGATGGGCTGACTACAAGAAAGGGTTTGGGAACTTGAACGGTGAGTTCTGGCTTGGACTGGACAAGATTCATCGCCTTACCCAGGCCCAACGCAACAAACTACGTGTGGAGCTGGAGGACTGGAGCCGAAACAAAGCTTATGCCGAGTACGGTTATTTTGCCGTTTCTGGCGAGAACACACAGTACAAGTTGAGTCTGGGATCGTATTCAGGTTTGTGAAAGAAAATACATTCATTTATTATTGCCGGATGTAAAGGACTACTAAGACGTGGCTGAGGGTAAATACCTTCCTTCTTATTATTATGATTGAGCGTCTAATTGTTACATCAGAAAACCTAAAAAAAGTGGCCCTATTTAACAGGTTTCATTGTCTATAAAGTTACACTTTGTTAAAGACCCAGGAATTTGATCCTGTTTTTCTAAAGTCCTGTGCTAACTTGTTTTTTTTTCCCGTTTCCGCTGTATTCTGTTCGGACCCGTTGTTATATATTAATTGAGGTTTATCGGAACCTTGGTTAGAAGTTTACCAATTTCACATTGAACTTTGCTCGTATAAAAAAGTATCTTAAGTATTGTAAGAAATGAAACAAATTCCGAGTTGTTCAGAAAGTTGATTTTTGGAGAAGAAAAGAAAGTAGTGTAAGACTTTTCTAAAAACACTCATTCTCAAGAACAAAAATATAAAGGAACTGTTTACGTTTTTGGTTAAAAAGTGTGCAGACCGAAAAAGTCAATGCAATATATTGTTCTATAACAAAATATCACAAGTACTTGAAATTCGGCACCCACGGTGTCAGCTTTCATAATGGTTGCCGGCTCATAAAATTTGATTAATTACTTGTGTCAATTAGGTATTATCATCTTTATTGTGTCAACAAACCCAATAATTGATCTTTTCAAAGAATTTTTGGGTGAAAATATTCCCCTAGCTCGGGAGAAACAATTTCTCTTGTGTTCCATCCCGCTTTATGGACGCAGACAAAAAAAATTGCAAGACATAAGGGGAAATTCCGTTCATTATTATAGCTAAGAGTAATGTTTTAGTCAAACGTAATAAACGAGGCTTAGAGTTTGCAGGGGGAAGTCTAAGTACTGGTTGAATTCTGTTGCCAGGTACCGCCGGTGACTCGTTCAGCAGTCATAATGGGATGCGTTTTACGACCAAAGATCGGGATAACGATCCCCACCAAAGGAACTGTGCAGAGTGGTTTAAGGGCGCCTGGTGGTATCACGGTCTTTGTCATCACTCATGTCTAAACGGCCAGTATCACCGCGGTGGTGTACACAGGTCATACGCGGACGGCGTTAACTGGTATCAATGGAAGCGTTGGAATTATTCTGCTAAGAGGGCTGAAATGAAGCTTCGTCCGGTTGCGCGCTAACTTATATATGAACAAAAATAGTCACTAAAGGCAGTTGGTAGGTTTTACGTTGTGGTGTTCGATACTGAATTCTGAGCAATAACAACGAACAAAGCAAAAAGTTCTTCCTCTTTGTTTTCTTGCGTTAGTGTAACTTATAAGTTGCTAATGAATTTTACAAGAAATTAAGAAGCGTCTCAAGAATAATTTTGGGGGAGAATTATTGAAAAAAAAGTTTTAATTTTGTTTATAAGTAGGATCACGGCGCGCGGAACTCAATATAAGGGGATCTGTTTGTTTTTTGTAGGCTGATATGTCATGAGTGTAAAGGAGTAAAGTATTGCAAACCATTTCTTATCTGACATTTCTTAAAATACTTTATTATTTCCGTTGAAAAGGTTTAGCTCGACACGTGTTCATTTAATGTTATTTTAAGAACAAAGAGTTGAAGAACAAGTCTTCTGAATAGGGAACCATTAACAAAGGGATAAGAATTGTAAAGGCTTTCCATTAATATCTGCTTGCGTGTATAAAGCTCCTCGTGTTTCGTTTGACCGACAAAAGAAACTATGGTTATCTAGGAGAGCAACTAAGGTTGAACCGGCAACTGGTAGACGATTTTAAAAGATATAAAAACGCCGAGCCAGGTTCGAGATCACACACACAGACTCAGGATATACTCAGGTCAACTCAGGGTATAGAGAAAGATGTAGGTTACCGCTGAGCTATGTTTGATTCTGATTTCAATTAAACTCTTGTTGGAATTGCACTGTTCGAGTTTTCAGTGTTGAACCCTGTCACGTCGCCAGCTAAACACCGTCCGCTCTACAAAGCTAATCCTCACAACTGCAATGTGTCATGAGTCAAACCCTCTTATCTGCAGTATGAATAGAATATCTGGCATGTAGTGGAAGTGGGCTTTGTTGCTGTGTAGTTTACTTGTGCTTTCCAGCTCAAATGATCATCGATTATCTCCTTGTTTGATATTCTTTTTTTATTATTGATCTATATATATAATTTGAAATGGAATATTTTTTTGTGGTGGGTGAAATGATTTACAGTTGTAGTCTAGTTGGGAAGGCATTATGTAAAATGTCCTCCCTATGTTAGCGGTTTCGGTTGTGGTTTGGATGGATGTCGGTGACGTCAGCCAGCAAAACCCCGGATGTTCTGTACAGGCTTTCCGAACTTCTCAACATGTTGCTTGAGTTGACAGCTTTTGTGGAAAAAGAGGTGATTTCTACTGTTATTTATTTAATTTATTTTTCACACAAATTTTGTGATTCACTACATGACCGACGAATTCCGGGGCGAGAAATGAAAGTGTAAAGATTAGTGGAGAAGTGAACTTCGACCGACGCCGTTTTACTTTTTGAACTCAAGGCAATTTTGAAAATATCTCAGCAAAACTGAGAAATATTCTAGAAATCCAGAACCTTAAGAAAGTTGAACACTTTTGAGCATTTTTGAATGAAACACCGTCACCTTGATTCAATGGTAGCCCAGTTTTAAAAATGTATTTGAATCGATTAGTGTATTACGGGTGTTTGCAGCAATTGAGGCAGGTTGTCGGTAGACAAAGACAAGACAATTTTCTTATTTTCAATCGCAAAAAAGCTGAACACAGATTTGCCTGAGAGTCAAAATCAGGTGATAAAGGAAATCTATACATTTTTCAAGTTTATAATTTAAGGCACATAAAGTCGAACTTCGGTTTTAACTACGGTATTGTTCTTTATTGAATAACTTGTTTTTCAAGTTAACATGCGAGAAATAAATGCACAAGTTTGTGGTTTCACGCTTGATTTAACAGGCCAAGTTAGTCTACTGCAATTTCTTTCCTATGAAAACAGAAATCTCGCAAAGATTATTTCTTGTAATTTATTACTTATTAATTTGTTATTCATTTGTTTCCTGTATGTAACAGCTTTTCAATGCAAATTTTGAAGAAATCACTTTTGAAGCAGGAGGTTTTGCTAAAATGAAAGGTTTTATTGATATAAAGATACTTGAAGCAATAGCCAAAAATCGGACGTTATCTTTAATGCCTGAATACGTACGCAAGGCGTACCTGTTTTTTACTCTGTTTACGACCCGGTGTCAATGGTATGGCATCTCAAATGACCTTAAGAAAATAAAGTTAAAACAAAATTAACAAACTCGTAATGGTTTGTCTTTAGATATGGCCTTCAGCTGAATCTCCTTAACTCGAACTCGCTTAATTTGAAGCTTCCGCTAATTCGAACAAAACTCAGTTTCCCTAGGATTTGATATTAGATACAAAATCACTTAACTCAAACTCGTTTAACCCTAACGCCCGCTAATTTGAACTCTTTTTCTTTTCCTATCGGACTTCGGAACGACACTTTAAAAAATCGATGATCAAGCATACAACGCTGTATTGAGTCTCCACCCACTTTAAGAAAATGAAAATAAAACAAAATAAGCAATAAAGAGTCTTTTGAAAGTTGCCTAATGGTTTGTGTTTAGTTTTGGTCTATTACTATTTTGAATAAGTTGACCCCTAAAGTTTTCTACCAAACCTGAAAGTATGAGAGAAAACGATTTTTCAAGGTTTGCCACCGTATGTTTGATTTTTACAGACAACTACTCTTAAATATTGTCAATTGTATGGCGTCTCAAATGACCTTAAGAAATTAAAGTTAAAACAAAATTAACAAAATCCTAATGGTTTGTGTTTAGATGTGGCCTACTTTGAACCTCCTTAACTCGAATTCGGTTAATTCGAAGCTCCCGCTAATTTGAACAAAACTCAGTTCTCCTAGGATTTGATCTTAGATACAAAATCACTTAACTCAAACTCGTTTAACCCGAACGCCCGCTAATTTGAACTCTTTTTCTTTTCCTGTCGGACTTCGGAACGACACTTTATTATAAAATCGATGATCAAGCATACAACTCTGTATAGAATCTCCAACAACCTTAAGAAAATGAAATCAAAACAATATAAGCAATAAAGAGAATTTTGAAAGTTGCCTAATGGTTTGTGATTAGTCTTGGTCTATTACTATTTTGAATGAGTTGACCCCTAAAGTTTTCATCCAATACTGAAACAAGCTCGTCCATTTACACGGAGTGTGATTTTAAATGAAATACGGGTTAATGATCGAACTAATGCATTGTAACACGTGATTGTGTACTTAGTCCGTCACACGATATCGTTCAGCAAAACAGGAAGTTGCTTTAGGTTTACGTATTCGCTTGACTGATTTGAAAACTGAAGCTCTTTATTCAACTTGGATAAGTGTATTCAAGATGTCATCTTCTACTAAGGTTTCTTCAATCGAAAGTTCGCAAAAGGTCATTATCTTTATGTCAGCGTTTAGTTTGTTGATTTCAACAACAGTGTTCATTCGGACTGAATGGGTTCACCGCCAGGAGTTTGAAAACCTAAAGAACGTCGTTGATGATTTGAAGGTACATCGCAAGACGTCCGCTGATCTCCATGAACGTAAAGGTGAGATTTTCTTTTCTATTTTTGGTTCAAAACAGAAACGTAGAACTAGAACCAACCTCAACAAGACTAGACGTATTTATTACAAGTGACGAAGCAGGGTAGGGTAAGGGTTTTTCGTGAAGCTTCTTTATTATTTTGGATCATAAAAAGCGAAGTAAAAACCTGTGATTCGTGACTCAACCCCTTCAGAACCTTGAACTAGAAAAAAACATTGTCGTGAAAGTTTCTCATATTCCTCTTAATTTGTGTCGTTTAACTCCAGGAGGATTTTCGTCGATATGAAACGTAACCTTGTCGAGGAACTGCAGAATGCTGTGATTGAGTTTCTTGTTTTTGACTTGTTTAACCAGTTTGACTACCTCGGCTGTCGCGCTCATGTGTCAGCTGAGTGTGTTATGCCCACCGTGTCAGTGCGTGGTTTATGAGATCTTTGAGTGAGTGTACTGAGTAATTAAGCAATAAACCATACTTTTCTACGGGTTATAAGAATAATAAACCACGCGGGATGTTGGGAGAACACGAGAAAAGCTGTGAAACATAAAGAAACACGATACTAATGCAAGAGAAACCTTTTAACTGTATCAAAATCTCAATTTACCCGAGATGCAGCAAATCAAGCAAAATGGATAATCGAAACGTTCTCGTCTCGCTGTTCAACCCGCGGCAAACGAAAATAAAACTATCTCAACAAGAGAAACAACCGATTAATTGAAAAAAGTTTACAAATCTTTGGAAGTAAACTTTTCCGACTTCCATTCAAATAGAAATGGCCAGAAATCACTGTTCCGGGATCATACGTTCATGGTTCGTAAGCGAACTAGCAGGAGAAAACATGTGGTTGAACGCAACTGTGTTATGGTTGTACTGATTGATGGAACTTGCAGCTGTTGTAGTGGAGGGTTCACTTCATTTATCGGAGGTTCAACTAAAGTTGACTGACTGGGGCTTGTTATCACCAAAGAGCCGCAGAAAGGAGATCACTGAAATCGCAAAATTACTGGATAGACGGCAGGTTTGAATTGAAAACTATGCAACATGCAAGCGCTTAGGTACAGCACTGTTTTTTTGTGATTTAGCCACTTAATTTCAGTAGATTAAATGAAAGAAGATTTTTGCCTCGATAATCCCGTAAGAACACTTACGGCCCACTGTGTTTCCTTTTGGTTTGTTTTGCTTGTGATGTTTGAGTTTCTGTGGTACTTTCTAACTTCTATCTGTTCATCGATCGATCGGTTTGCATTCTGCAATTCGTCTCTTCAATTTCAATTTTAGTTTTTGACCTCACACAGTAGTTGGACTGAAAGTGTATTGAGTCTTGTGATGATCGTGAAACTGCCAGTTTGAACTATTTTAGCTTGGTGCAGACCTAGAGTTTTGTGAAGGTTGTAGAAATACTGGTTTGATGGCATTTTAGAACAGATTTTCGTTAGTTCGTCTAAATGAAAGTTTGATGCAATTAAGTGTCTGAACCCATTTATGCTTGGAACAGACTCTCGGAGTTGAAATGCTATTTTGATGTCAGCTGTGTAGCCGGGAACTGAGTCTCGCGAAGATCATGGAAATGCCACTTTGAACCAATTTATTGTTGGAACAGACTCTCGTAGTTAAAATGCTATTTTGATTCCAGCTGTGTATCCTGGAACAGAGTCTCGCGAATTTCGTGGATATGCCAGTTTGACGACAGTTTAGCTCGGAACAGAGTCCCGCGAGGGTGGTGGAAATGGCGGAAACAACAGGCGCATCAGTTGTGCCATTAGCAGCTTGTTTTATACCCTGAGTCTTTAAACTGTGCATATGAGTTGTAAACTATCTTCGGGTTAAACTAATGAATTTGAAAGAAATGAAATGACTTCTTTAAAACAATCAACGCAAATAATAAAATTATATGAATACTAGATTTACTGTTTCATCTTTTCATATTGCATCATTTATTTTTTTCAGATGTTAGCCCTGGAAGTGGTGACGAAAACAATCAAAAAGGAGGAAAAAGATATCGACGAAGTGTACCAACCCCAGAAAATACAACCATAACAGCTAATGAAATGGGAATATTGCTAAAAAGGTTTGTTAAGTCAATCTCCGCTGCCTCTTTGTGTTCGCCGAGAGAAAAAATCTGTGTCCGGGGACCGCCGGGACCTCGAGGTGTACCCGGGAAACGTGGAAAAACTGGGCGTCGGGGTAAAAGTGGCCCAAGGGGGAAACAAGGACCAGCGGGCGCTCCTGGTCCCAGAGGTCCCCCAGGGTATCATGGACAAAATGGAAGTCGAGGCGAGCGTGGGCCGATTGGTCCCCCTGGCCCCAGAGGAGAACCTGGTAAATCGGCCTCAAAACCGCACGTGATCATCTCACCGCCTTCAAGGACAATTTCAGAAAATCGCACGGCCGTGTTTTATTGCTCTGCTGACGGAAACCCCAAGCCACGGATAAAATGGATCAAGAACTCTGGCTCACTTGATAATGGAAGAATCGCTACAAATAAAGTAGGGAAACTCGTGATTAGAGGTGTGGGCTATAACGACTCTGGAGACTACGTTTGTTTGGCAGAAAACATTCTTGGGAAATCAAACGCGTCTGTGAGTCTCACTGTTACAGGTGAGTGAGCCTTAACTTCCTGTTATAGAGAAAACGATAGGGATGTATTCAATATCGATATTGTTTGGTTCTTGCTGTTGTTTATACTTTTCAAGCTCTTAAAGTACCATTCATACGTTCTGAAATATTAGATATTTTACGCAATCTTTATGATAAAATGTATTATAAATTAAACTCTAAACGAGCTAGTTAGTACTTATTTATAAAATTTGATGCATTGAGCTTAATACTAAGAATAGCAAGACAATGTAATACAAACAGAAATTCTTTTTTTCTAATAGCGAGAGTCTTACGAAAGTTGCTTGAGTACTACATTAGACTGGTTTCACGTCAATTGCATGTCTATGTCAACACATTCTTACGAACGTTTGGCTAAGGACTCACAACTAGTCTGGAT
>JANVCF010123317.1:8205-22864 GCA_025388745.1 Hydrozoanthus gracilis
AATTTAGATAAAAAGGAACAATGTTTGTTTATTCCACAAGTCGACATGTCTTTGTTTTCTCAATTTTGTTTTGTGAACGATTGATCCCAACTCATAGTCTAGTTCAGTAAAAAGTTATGTGTGCAGAAAACAACAAACACGGTTTCTTATATCTGATTCTAAAAAGATTCAATGGATTTTTAGTCTAATTTAGATAAAAAGGAACAATGTTTGTTTATTCCACAAGTCGACATGTCTTTGTTTTCTCAATTTTGTTTTGTGAAAGAGTTGAGTGAAGTCAAACGTGGGTGTTCAAAAGCCCTTACCTCCAATTTTCACCGGGGTTCACTCTGCATTTTATTCTTAGTTTGAAACTACAAAGCACGGGAGAGCGAAATTGCGGAGTGTTTTAGTCGCATTATAGGCTGATGGATGTGTATTTACTATTTAAAAAAAATAGGATACGTATAAATATGTTAGCGTCCGCACGAACAGTTAAATTCTTAAATTTAAAATCTAATGATTTTTGTTTTGCTTTTAAAATGTAAGAGTTTTTTAGCTGACGAAAACATTCAATGCTCGTTTCCTTAGAAATTTGAATGATTGATAACCATCTGTCAAAAGAACGATCTTTTGCTCTTTTATTCCTTGTGTTTTTTTTCAAAAAAAGCGAGCTAAAATCTACTTAAACTATAGATGAGAAAGTAAAAGAAGTGTAAGGAAAGTTTCTTTAATCTCTAATGATTTTTGGAACTATTTTCATCCATATATTCCTAGTGGTTTTTGTTTGATTTTAAAATTTAAATATTTTGTCTTCACGCAAGGTTGCGATTGTTAGTTAATTCCAGAAAACCTTAAAATATGCCAATTAACTATGACGGTGAAAACATCCAGTTCTCTTTTCCATAGAAACTTGAATGATTTGTAACCATCTCTGTCACCAGATCAATGTTTTAATGCTTTCCCTTCCATTTTCTTTTTTAGCAAAGGGTTTAAAAATCTGCTTATATTTAAACAGATGAGAAAGTACCGGAAAGCAGTGTAAGGAAACTTGCTTAATATAAGTACGTCACTAATGAATTTTGGAATTATTTTCATCTTTTTTTTCAAGTACGTAAGCGTTCGCTTTTATAGTTTACGTCTTTTTCCTCGCTTTGTGTTTAATTTTTTGCTTAAAGAAGACAAAAAACGAGGCAAGCAAGAAACAATCGCAACGTGTTGCACCAAATGACAATTTTGAATCCACTTGGTCGCTTTCTAAGAAGCTTTCAACTATGTAAAAGGTCCACAGAAAGAAAATTTTGTCATATCTCCAAATCTAATCGAACAGTGGTTAAGTAAACTAGTGAAATCAATATGTTTAACGCATCTGTTTTGACAGAGAACACCAAACATGAGATATACATGTAGATTGTATGTTATTTGACTTATCAATCTGTCTGAGTTTGTGGCGTAAAATTGTTTGAGCTATAAACACCAATGAATATTTACCTTCAAATGATCTGAATAAAAAGATCACTTATTGTACCGTGAAACTATTGAAAAAGCGTAACCGAAATGTCAGTCAGTAACTGCTACAGATATCCAAATGGCAACGGCAAAACTGCATGTTTATGCCAACATAACGGTTTTTTAAACAACAATCAGTTACTAGTTTGGTTTTTTTTATCACAACTCGTTCAATGTTACCATGAATAGACCTTTAATTTCATGGCTTTCTGGCAAACTAAATTGAACCTAAAGCTAATGAAAGATTAAGGTTAACAACATCTTTTACTCATGTTTTTGACTGACGGTAAATTAGTCATGAGAAACACTTTCATCTCACTAAATTATGTTTGTGCACTTGTTTGGAGAAAACGTGTTCATCTTCGTTATAAATTCTACCCATTTTAATGACTCAAAATACTCTTATCTATTTTCCAGTTTCGAGGTTTTGAAACTTTTCATGACGGACCACATGCAATGCTTGAAATAAATGTTTTGCCGATTTAGTTCTTTCACTTGTATATTTACAAAGTTTCCTCGAAGCGAATGTTTTTGCTTCGCAATCGTTTTGACTATTGCTGTTTTCGTTACCTTATGGCAGTTAAAACCAAAAATTCTCAAAATCATTCATATCAATATAACTTCTTTGTTTCTCTATTATCAATGCAGAAGGATTACCGAAGCTCGTTTTACCATAAAATTTAACTCCTCGAGATTACATTCAGAAATGTATTTTACTTTGAACTATCGGGCAGGTAAACTGTGACTTTGACGTGCCAATGAGGCAAGAATTTCATTTATTACCAGTTTTAAAAAAAGAAAATCAATTTTAAACGTAACCTTCGCAGTTTTTTGTTGCTCACACGAGTTCTATGTCACAGGAAAAGCAATGACAATAAGTTTTCAGCACAAAACATCCGATTCAAAAGTGTGCCAAACCATCTTCGCAGGCGTTGATCAAGTGTCAAAAACCATCTGCTCTTTGATTCTTTACTGTATTTAACAACTTGAAAATCACCTAAATATACAGACATCTTAGCAACATCTTTTTAAGCCATTAAAATCGAAGGAAAACTGATTTACAAAGAGATGTCCCCGACATAGTAAAAAAGTGTTGAATGTCTTCTTTTAGCAATTATCCAACAGTTTGGTTCGCTCGTTAAGCGTTTTTAAAGTAACTACAAATGTATATTTACAAGACAAAACATAGATATGTGTTTAGTATTGCAGTCAACGGTTAGGAGTTATAAACAGTTATACTTTAAACCCTTGAGACGAGGTAGTCATTGCGGTTCAGTTTGGAATGAAAAGGGTTTAAAAACAAGTCTATTCATAAACATGAAAACGGATGTCGAAAAAAAACTGCAAGAAATGAAAATTTTAGAAGGCCACAAGACTTTTCCGTTTAACGTTTTAACTTAAAGCTGATAGATCAGTTATGGCCTTACCAGTGTCTAAAAAAAAACTGATGTAAATACAAGAATCGCATCTCATTACGTTTCTTTTTGTTAAAAACACTCATGACTTTATTGAGTCGTTACAAATCTTTTAATCTAAAGGTTGAACTAAATTTCCTTTAAAAAATTGACGACTTGCCTTGAAAACTTAAATCCCAGAGCCCGGTTGCTCGAAAGCCAATTACGAATCCAAGTTTTGGATAAAAAACGGAGCTGTTCTTGCAACAATATTTCGACTTTATTTCAAGTCATACTCATATTATGATACTGAGTGGTTTCGAAGCAGAGTAATTTATATGTTAGGAAACTAGAATATCTTCTGGGGTGGAAGCGCAATCTTGAATCATGAATCACGGCTAAAAAAAGTGAAGGAATCGTGAATCACCTCTCGTAGGCTGTGAATCATGAATCATGGACAAAAAATAAATGAAGGAATCACGAATTATCATACCGAAAAGATTCCGCTTTCACCCCCGAAATATCTAAGGTCTCTTAAGGCGTATAACGGACCTCGGTTTTGTAATGGTAGTTGTTTTTGAGTTTGAACCTCAGCTGTAAAAAATGTCAGATCTGTGGTACGATGAGCTCTTGGAACTAAAGATCTTCAATCAACAATTAAAAAGCACTTTTTAAAGTTAACAGTTTATTCAAAGTTTCAGAAAATACACACTATTGATGTGTAAATACCAGTGTATTCTTCTGCTGAGAAATTATAACAGGAATTTTTTGGCTTTTCAACACCATGCAGAGTTTAAAGTTTTATCAAAGGTAAAACTTTTGGCTCCCATCCAATGAAGAAACCTACAATAAAGGTCTAAAGGTTGGATAAAAGTTTCAACAATTGCTGATGTTTAAAGAAAATTTATGTCATACAACGATTGATTGACGTTTTTTCAATGAACACTCGACACCTGGCGAAAAATTTGTGAAAAACCACGAAAATCGGGTCCGTTAGAACCTCGTGTTCCTCGCGCGCTATCAAAGAAAAACTGAACACGACTCAGTCACTGAGTCAAATATTTCACAACGATGCATACATACTTAACACCCCCTGACTAAATAATGTATACAGCATTTCAGAAACAAAGTCAGTTTAGTAAAATATTAAACTGGTAATGTATTAACAGGACTTATGTCTTCTTCATTATGTTTAAATCAAAACGAAATTTTACAAAGAAGCAAAGAGTGAAACAATAGACGGCGAGGCTATGATGTCACACAAGGGAGCTCCTTTAGTTTTGATAGTGCTACTGGTGGTTACGCAGTTGTCTTTACAAACCGTTTGTGAGAATGGTACTTTTCCAAAAGAAGAGATTGAAATAAATACGACTCTTCTACAAGCGCCAACGATAGCTTCACAATCTAACCCCCGCACAAGTTCTTCCGGTAGTTTGAATGGCAGTGTTGTTTTGGTGGTGGTCATTTACATCGTCTTGGTGATGTGTTTGGGTTTCGCCGTAGCTGTGTCAGTGTACTTCTGTTACCAAAAACGCGAAATGACGAGGAGGTTTCCCGCCGACAAAAAGAAACAAGAGGAGAGAAAAACAATGGTTAAATTCGCAAACGCGTAGCAATTTTGGCTTCTTCCTGGCAGACGCGAGTCGAGGCTTTCTTCATTTTCGTTTCCAATCCTAACTTTAACAAGTGAAAAAGAACAAGGAGACATTAGAGACTTTTAGACCCGAGTTTACCGCCATTTTGAATGGCAGTTGTTTTCAAGAACCAATAGGATTAAAAAAAATTAGCATTTCGCTCAAATTTGTGCCCTTGTTCATAGATAAAGAATTGCTCCGCAAGATTTTTGTATCGTTACGTGGGATAAAACAAGAAACATACGCTAAAAGCTTCTAGGTAAATGACATAGGTGAAAACCTACCTCTTCACGTTGAAAACGCGCGTCGAAAACCTCAAACGTGACGCGAAAGACTGGTCACATGACCTCCATGTCTCTAATGATGAGGCTGTCAAACTTGTAAACCATATTACCCTTGTTGCTAGATCTGGAACTTTCGAGAGGGGAGGGGGGAGAGAGAACGACTCTGATGTTACAGAAAACCACTATCTTACACTTTTTCGCAATTTGTTTTCATAAAGACGCAGAAATTATCAATATCGTCAAATTTGGACTTTTTTTCAAGAAATCAGTTCTGGTTTTGTTTGTGGTGATCGAAGTTGTAAACCAACTTGATTTTCTTCTTAATCAATTTTGAAACATTTGGTTGTTGAGCTTTTTATCTTCATGTTGCATGGACTATGTTATTATATCTAGTCAATTTCTGACAATTAGTTAAAACCTGTCACCTTAAATTACATCAAAACGTGAAAAATAAATATTACTCCATTTGATAGATCTTGTTAGACGAGGAATAACGGTAAAAAGTTTTTGTCAAAATCTTTCACGGTGCCTGAATATTAACAATTAAAACTTTCAACTGATGACGTCACCAGTGGATTCGACAAGTTTGCATTTTTTTAAAAATTCTTGCCAATCCATAACCTTTAGAAGAACTTGAGCCAAACTTGAACTCTATCTACCTCGAGATACATCAGCAGCCCAATTTTGGCTTAAGTATATTCAAAGGTTATGGATTGCAAACAGATTAACAAAATATGCAAAAACAAGATCTATCCAATGGAGTAATTATAAAACTTTTCACTTTATGGTGATGTATCTAGATCTCAACTCGGCTGAGTATGCTGCCTTTGCAGGAGCGCATTATAAACTAATTTATTTTATGACCTCTGATACTAAATATCAAAGTAACATCACAACTTTCCCTGCGAAAAATTAGAAACTGGTCTATCAATACATTTTTACCCCAAACTATTGCTATCTCCCCCTCCGGCTCCTCCCCTAGCTAAAGGGGCAGTATTTTGGCACGTAACTCACTCAAACAATTGGAAATGGCCGCCTAAAATAATGAAACGTAAAAACTAAAATAAGATCTAAAACAACACAGAAATAAGGACAAGGCACGGTTGAACAAAATCTACGCTACGCGCCTCGTCGGCTATTTACCATCTCATATAACAACGCGCGCTCTTGGAATAATTGTTAAATAAATAGGCAAAGAGGCCGACGTGTGATAAATCATCTCAAACCCAACAAGCGTGAATAGAATAATTGTTTTATCAAAATTTCCAGACCTCGGAATTGATACTTGAAAATGACAGCTAAAACAGAACAATATATCAGTTGTATCAGCTTTGCAACACCTCAGAGTCAGTTTCCACATATGGTGAAGTATTAACCGAGAGGTATCGATTGAGTGAGCAAATTAAGGCCCAGTTGTTCAAAGGCCGATTAGCATTAACCACGGTTTAGCTTTTGACCTACGTTCTTGATCCAAAAGTTTACAGAGACTGATTTGAGCTGTCTGTGGAAAATCTAAGGGCCCGTCCACACTAACACAGATTCATTCGAATCCGTATACTTTTTGAAACGTTTAGGCCTTCCGTCCACACTAACACGCGGATCGGATCCACCGAATCCGTATAATTTTGGAAACGCTCGTGAAAGTGGATAAAAACGAATCCGTATATCTTTCGTGCTAGTGTGGACGTTCGGATCCCGATAAAATTGGAAACGATGACGTCAACTGTACCACGTGGTTGAATAACAGGCTCTCGCGCCAAAACCAAAAATCAAAACAAACATGCGCAAAAGAACTAAACATGACACGCTATGCCCTCACAGCGGATTAAGGTTTAAGTTAACCAGCCTTTGCAATGTTCGAGGATGAATATTTGATAAATATTGATTAACCGGCTGGCTGGACCTGAAATCAAGCCACATTAGGCACATTCTTAACTCTTTCAAGTTTAACAACTACTCTAGCAAGTTCAATAGATGAAAGACTAGACTTTTTTCTGCTGTTCCATCGCGTGCTGTAACTTGCTTGGCTTGTAGGAGTAAATCGGTGTTTTGTAAAGCAACGAAAGACGAGTCGAAACTCTTGCCTAAAGTTCTCGCAAAATATCGGGAATAGATAAGGGTTGATTGCAGAGTTCGCCACACCAAACCATGGTAAAATGAATCGCACCTCGATGGGAACAGACCTGTAGTAAAATCTTGTTCTGTACATCTTGATTACCTCAGCAACATGTAGAGGAAGCCAACAAAACGCAAACACTGCGACCACAGTCGCAAGCATTCTAATAGCTTTTCGTTTAAGTAGACGCGTCTGAGCATGCGCGCGTGTGCTATGTCCTGGGGCTTTACTGGTCCATAGTTTATAACCTGTGATGAGATATAGCGTACATATTGCCACGAGAGGAATAACGTATGTAACGCATATCAAACCAGTATTATATTTAGTGTACGACACGTGCTTTGCTATTTTGCCAACACAGCAGTGCATGTGACCATGACATGGCCTTACAGCGACTATCATGCTCTCGGGAAACGAGCACGTGACAGCTCCCAACCATATTAGGACAACTAAAACAAAAGTATTCTTTCGGCGAAGAAGCTTGCTCAGAGGAAATGTTACGGCGAGAAAGCGCTCCACTGCTATGAAAAGTATCGTGTACACAGAGGCGGTAACCGAAGCTACCCCCATACAGCTGATGACTTTACATGACACTAGTCCCAGGCTCCCACCAAACCACTGATACCCGACAAACAAATGCTTTGTCATGTACGCACAGGTTGGTATCATTAGAATGTCCGAGAAAGCCAAATTGGATATCAGTACATTTGTCTTACTGCGCATGTGCGGGCGCGTGCGCACTATGTGCATGATAGCAACGTTGCCGAGGATATCAAATAGGATAACGACCACGGCAAAGAGAGTGTACCCGACTTGAGCTGTTGTCCCAAATGCAAACGGGGTCTTGGATAAATTTAGGTTGATCGAAGATGTAGCGTTTACACCTGTAATGACACAATAAAAAACATGAAAACTAGCTGTAATAAGCCACATGTACATTTTACAACGTGTCGGGAGAGGGGCTTGGGGGAAGGGTGGGAGCTTGACCGATGGGTGGTATATTGGGGCATGGGGAAGAGTAGAAAAGCACTGCGTGTTACAGAAACCATAATTAAAGAATACGTTTTAAAGGCTCGCCGATTGTTCATTATTGCAAAAACTTTGAACAGCTGCCCTCTCCATTGGGTTTGTGGCTTCCAAGATCTCGTTTTATTGTGGCCTGGACAGAAAGCTCTAATCACAAAATATCATTAGTACTAATACCAAGGGACCTGCAATATTTCCAACCTGTAAGACACGTTTCTTACTCAGAGACCGCGCGCGATAACGTAAACAATCTGTTTAATTCACGTTTACCAAATAAGCTTTGATATCCGTTTGTTCACCAATTTATTTTTCATTTGATGGAACTGATGAGAAAAAAGAAAATCGAGGTAGAAAACAAAATTTAAAGAAGCTATTTAGTTATAAAGAAGCTTTTACTAAATCTTGCAGTTTCTGACACTGAAACCCTCATTTTGTCAACTCCAGTGGCAAAGATATAATTTGCAACATCAACGACGAAAATTGAATTACTCATAAGCCTCCGAGACCGTGTAGTTTAATCAACTTCCAACTCAAAAGCATTTCTATCTACATTCCCGAAAGAAATTCAAACATGCAACATCAACGACGAAAATTGAATTACTCATAAGCCTCCGAGACCGTGTAGTTTAATCAACTTCCAACTCAAAAGCATTTCTATCTACATTCCCGAAAGAAATTCAAACATGTCATGTTTATCAGGCTTTATTATTATTTTTTTAATCTTGTCCGGTATTTTTCTGCTAAAAATTGAAAAAGGAACATGGCGCTCATTTATTTAAAAAAACACTCACTCCGAAACGGCTACCACTGGTACCTTAGTTATTGAATAGTTCTATAAAGCCAAGTGAAGATATTCAAAAAAGACTTTTCTCCTTCTTTTGTGGGAAAACTCGGTTTCATCAGCTACTATAGTAATTAATCAAATTGTTGATAATAGTAGAAATACCCATCACTTTCGCTTCCAGTGTCCAAAATGAAACTTTTACCATTTTATTTCAAGTCTGTAACTGATTGCCGTCGTTCTTAACTTCATCTTCGATTCAAACGGAAATTAATTGAACTCCTGATGACCCTATAACTCTCTTTTCCGTCTTTTATATGTGGCCAATCTGTTATAGCTCCGATCCAAGAAAAACTAATTAGTTTATTTCCTTGTACAAGCCGTCAGCTGGTTTCTAAGGGGCCTCGTCACTCTTCTACATATTTTTTTTCTTTTCATTTTTTGAAACTCACTGTATGTCGTTGATAATGAAATAAATAATAAAATGACAATAAATAAAACCATTTGGGACTTGATTTACCTTGGCTGGAAATAGATGTTGGATTATTCATCCTTGTGTTTGGAACGGGTTTGATATCTGGAAAAGAACATTAAGCGAGAGTTATCTTGTCAGTGTTATCGTCAACCAGTAATTCGTATTTGTTTTTACGATAACGGCAACCTAGCAAAAACAAGCACAAATTTATTTGAAAAGCCTTTTCCATTATTTTAATGTATAACAAAAACGGTCGATCTTTTCGAAAACTATCGGTGACTCTTCCCTGGCTATGTCTTGTCACAACTTGACTCAGGCCGAACATGAGATCTTAGCCTGCTAGCAAACGGCTCTCGCGGCTTCCCATTATAAAAAACGGCCAAATAAGACCTAACTAGAATTTACACGCTTTTTTATTAGAACAACTTTATAAGAACAACGAGACTTAGATTGGCCAAAATTTAGGAACAATTTTAGAACCAGTTGAGTCTCGGGTTTGATAGCTAATTTATTTTCGGAATTTACCAAGCTTCGTTCTTTAAGTGAATGTTAAGGCCCGGAATAAATAAGAAACGTTTTGTAGTTTACAGTCACTGGAAACCTTCTTGGGAATATGCACAATAAATACGGCCGCTGGGATGAATTGATCAAATTCGTTTTCCAATATATATTTATAATGAGTCTGGGTTTTGGTCGAGGGTCGAGGGTTTTTCGTCGAGGGTCGAGGGTTCATGTTGAGGGTCCATGTTTTCGTTATAGGTAAAAAAATCAAATAAATATCTCATATTGTTATGTTGAAGAATAAAGAGATACAGAAAATAAAGAAATAAATTGCGCCATCAGTCACGCGGCATTTATTAATTCCGGAAACTCCGAAAAAATATAACATTGCTTATCTAAAACGGAAATGCTGCGACGTGTTCAGTTTATTTTAGGCCAAATCCAAAGGATTTAGTCCCGTCCGCCTCAATTTTTCATGCTGCCTCGATTTTACTTTTTATAATTTTAAGTATAACTGTTTTTGTACGAGCACTCTCAAAACTATAAACGGAGCCCGTTGATTTTACGCTAAAGCAAACTTCTGTCATTGTTAAATAGAAACAGCTATTTTTTTTTACTGAGATCACAGCGACAGGAGCTTGACAATGTAACATGAAACCAGTCCGGAACACGAACGTACATGTTTTGCAAAGTATTTATCATTACATCGGCGGCCATACTTATAGTAAAGTTATATTAAAAGCCTGAATACATATTTTCAATTTCAAAGATATTTGCAAACTTGATAAAAGCTGTAGTTGAGGGGTAGCAGCTCCTTTATCATCAAATATGGAACTTATAAAAGGGTTAAAAGCTGTTTTGAGCAAGGCACAAAATAAAAAGACCCTCCCGTCAAGTTTTTCTTGACAGATCCAGAAGAGAAAGTAATAATATTTTTTATTTGTCCTTTAATAGTAATCCTCAATGTTTTAAAAATAGAACAATGTAAGGCCAGAAAATAAAAGTTATTTTGTAGTTTATCATTCTCGCCCGCCTCCCTTTTTCAGGGGCCCGGATATGCCTCGTTTGTATTTGTATGAACAGATAATTTATAATTAACATTTTGTTATAAAGCAATCTCAATTTATGAACTGTATTTAAATTTATGAACTTTATTTGATACGTGACCGATTGACATTCCCCAGATTTCTCGTTCCAGCCTTTAGCCTGCAACCTTTGTTTTTTTTTCTATGCTTTTTCAAATTAAACCTCACAACTGCAAAGTCAGCTGCACTCTAACAGTTAGATAGTCGCGAAGAACTGACCGCAGTCAAACTGTTTTTAGTTCGCGTCTATTACTACACGTCAATCAAAGGGCGTCTTGGTTATCAGGCTTTAGCATTTCGAAATAGCAATTTGTTCTGAGTAAGAGGCGTAATAATATACTCTAAAAGGGTTAGAAAGTTCTTGATTATTTCATCGTTTTTATGCATTCTTTAGGTATTCTGATAAATTTGCTACTATTGCCAACAACTGAACAAGCTGCATTTAATTTCTTCAACTTTAGAATTGATATATTTATTTGAATTTTTTACCTATAACGTAAAAATGGACCCTCGACATGAACCCTCGGCCCTCGACAAAAAACCCTCGACCCTCGACCAAAACCCAGACTCTATATTAATTAAGGCCAGGAATGAATAAGAAATGTTTCGTAGTTTACAGTCACCGGAAACCGTCTTGGGAAAATGTCTCTGCGAATATGCACAATAAATCCGGCCGCCTGAGGTAAACTAATCGAATTTGTTTTCGAATATATGTATTGCAATATTTTTTCTTCAAACCAAACATAGAAATAAGAACAATTCGAAGCTCAAGTCGCCGAAAAATTAACTAATTAAATTTACAGGTTCTTATAAAAAAGTGTGTTATTGGTTTGCGGCGGAGACAACTATATCTTACCATCCAGCACAAAGTGGTTTCACCACGAATAATTATTTAACCTAAACGTAATTATGTGGAATTTTTAACTGACTTCACTCTGCGTGCATTTATAAGTTTCTAAATAGCTACTAGATTTTGTTAGCAATGTTCAGAATTCTAACATATTTTCAAAATATAAATCTTTTAAAGTTTGTTCTTTCAAGAAGAAGGCGGCTTTAATTTGTGGTACGTGCACGCACAAAAACTAGATTTTTTTATTTATGACACACAGGATGTTATTTAATAAAGAACACCTATTTGAATAAGTTAATCAAATTTAATCAACTTGTTAATTGTTGCGCATAACATCTCTTAAAAACTTGAAATCAATTAATTTTATGATTACATATTCCCAAGAATCATCTTTTCTAGTCATTTTGCTTTTAAATTCGAGCTCTTTTTAAAGATCTGTCATATTTACTGAGGCTAGCTATACCGCCAATGCTCAATCCTTTAATCTCTTACTACCTGTAAATAGCATCCACACGATCAACGAAAACCCAAATTTAGAGCTTAAATGCCATGAACACGAAGCTTTTGTCACCAAAAGGTATTATAAGCTGGAAATGCGTTAGTTTCGCTATTGGCTGTCAAAGAATTCTAAAAAAATTTTTTTCAGGGAGTCTAGCATCTGAGTTTCTTCCATTTTAAAAACCTCCGTTTGTGTGTGCGTCTCAAGAAAATTCACTGTAATAATCACGACTAACCTTTTGTTCGTTGGAAATCTTGGAAAACTTCGTGTTTTTAAGGTTCTGAATGCAAAGTAATGGTATCTACTTCAATACCAAACACACGACTTTGAATAATTTGTTCTAAATTGTAACGAAAACAGCAGCAAATTGAGAATTAATTATCAAGCATGCTGCTGCAAGTTACAAATGAAAATCTGGAATAAAGCAAATGACATTCATTTGGCTTATCTGACAGTTCATCCATCTTGTCATATTAAAAGTTCTTCATAATACAGAAAGCTCCCTTTTTTATTAAATTGGTGTCGAAACATGATTCGTTTAACAGCTGTTGCAAAATGGATAATCGTTTTTGCCTGAAAGTTTTATTTCCACGAAAAGTTTTTACCAGAAGTAAAACTATATGATTCATTCCTAGATTTAATAGAAACTTTTAGAAATCAATTTTTAGAAGCAAAAAATGTCGTTGAGACAAAAAAACAACATTTGCCGAGGAATTGCGGCAGCAACTATCAGAATGACACAACAATGAGTTATAAACGCTATAGGGGTTTTTCTCCAAATTGCTGTAAGGCTTAACAATGTTTTAAATAACTTACACATACCTGTCGATTAAATAACAATTTAAAATGAATGGTTAAAAGGAAGATTTAATTTCTCTTATATGTTTAAAATTATACCTTAATAAACTTTTTAAACTTGTATTTTCTCAGTATTACACAGAAAACGACAGCTGCACATAAATGATGAAATGGGTTGTTTTCTCTGCAAATGCTGTGTATTCTAAATTATGATAATGAGGGGTATATTCGAATGCCTACAAACGAATTTTCATTTAAAAAAAGATTATTTAGTTTTACTGCAGAAACATAAATAAACAGAGAGTAGTAGAATATCTCACTGTTTTAAAGTAAGAACTATTTTAGTTAGTGTTGACTATAAATTTCGTCGCCATTTTATGGAGAAATGAGCATTTTAGAAGATTTTCTCTTTTGCCTGTTTTTGAATTCAACAAATTCAAATTCTAAAAATGTTCTTGCGGATAAGGGAGAGTCTCTATTTTGAAAGACCTTTGTATTTTAAAGCTAGCACATTTAACATTTTTTCTTAAATGGATTGGCTTGAAAACTGTTAACGCTTCAAAAAAATGCAGAAGTCCTTAAATATCTATGACGCGGAAAATTTCACAAAATATAGTTTCGCGTAGTGCCTTCGCTCGCAACATGCTATTAGATCATTATGCCTCTTACAAACCGTTGTTCAAGGAAAAAAACAGTAAAGAATAATCGACTTGCCTTTAGATACCGTACATGAACGAATTTAAGTTTTTAGTCGTCGTTGAACAAAAACCCGACAGCTTTCTTAAGGTCATATTACAACTTATATGTACATATACATTTATAGTTTCATTAAGTAGATGATTTGACAAGTTTTAGAAACTTGACAGATTTCGAGCTCCTTGTTAAAACCAATGACATCTACATTTTTGATTATGTACTTAAAATGAGAATGTTCAAGATATCAATCATTTCCCCTGTGTTCATTTTGTATCAGCAGGAATGACAAGCAAGAAAACTAGGCGTCAAACGTAAACTTTTAACGAAAGATGAAACAACCAAGGAAAGCGCGAATAAAGAATGCATTTTTTTGGTGGTTAATGGCGGGGAAAAACGACCAGCCATTAAAAGAACTTGATAAATTGATAAAAGCCGTGTTAGAAACTATTGCGTTTGAAACCACAATTCATAACAAGCTCGGACTCATTAGGACGAATGAGGCCATGTTTTTGAAGAATACGCAGCTAAAGTAGTCACAGTTTGTCGAGTTATATTGATGACAAACTAATATCGGAAGTATTTTGAGCTTCCGTTGCGAAGGGTTACAGCTCCTTGCGGAAAAATCATGCCCTCCAGTACAGTTTAATTACTTCTCTTTCCTAAAAGCCATTATGTAAAACCAATAACTCCTCCTACGATGAAAAAAAAAATTTAAAACCGAAGCACTAATTTATTTATCTACGTTACGTTCCAGTTTGTCTTTTGTCAAGTTTTGATGAAAGTTAGATTATTAACTTGTAGTTTGGAAAAATTTTATCAAAAATTGAGCTTTTTGAAAGACTGAGCATCTCACAAATATACCCTTTTCTTGTTAAACAAATCAGTTAAACAATGTTTGAGGGTTGATTTTTTGTGGTTAAGATAACATAGGTTCTAGTTCGCTTCTAGTATTTACAAAAAAAAATGGTTTTGCCAAACGAGAAAAAGATTTTTCACGAACGAGCTTGTTCAATAAATCATGACTACCTAATG
>JANVCF010123429.1:0-11853 GCA_025388745.1 Hydrozoanthus gracilis
TAATGTTTACGACAAATATGATCACGCGCAATCGCTACTCGTAGGCTATCACTAATAGCCTATGAGTAGCGTAGCCATTCAGAATGCAGCATTCATGATAGACCACTAGTATAATTTTACTAACTGTTGATAGTCGTAGTGCATGCGTAGCTTGAAACAGTCTGTTATTTAACATTGTTAGCCAGTTTGGAGATTTTATGACAAAAATATTATCTAAAAAAGAATTAACACAACCGGTATGGGTTCTTCCATAATCGTGCGCAATCTCCCGATTGAGTTGTTGTATCTTTTTTACGTATTTTACACGTCTGCCGTTGTTCTAGTAAGAACAGAAGGTTTTGTAAGACATTTAAGAATGAGTGTTAACGCTACGAAAACATGACGTGTTGTCGCCGAAACGTCATGTTTTCGTAACATTAGTATTCGTTGTTGTAGTACTTGTGTTTTACATCAGTGGGGGAAAATTTTAACTGGAAAGTATGTTTGATGTGACAGTTAATTTAGATTTTGGTGTGGCAAAGTTTTTTCAAGAGTTAACTTGGCTCAGAACTTGAATAACTCTCGTGTTGAAGTTTTATTCACCGTCAGCTTTTGTTTGACGAGTGATTTTAGCGCAGTACTTGCATGCCAACATGTCGGACAACAGGTTGCAACTAAAAGCAAGAGACACTAGTTGTCACGAAAGTACACGTGCGCAGTCTTTTTTTTCAAAAAATCTGTAATTTCGGCTGAGTCAGCCTCAAACTGTTCTTAAAGTGTTCTTAGTTTTCGACTGATATATTTCCAATCGAAGTGAGCTGTTATGAAAAGCTTTAATGAGCTTACATACACGTCTCAATCTGCGTACAAGAATTAAACAAAATTCTTAACTTTCTAATCAAAATTTCAGTTTAGAGCTTGTTCTTAATTCATATAGCGATCTCAGCCTGGGTGTGTTCTAATACAATTTCATAATAAACGTTAGTTTGTGGCGTGCAGGCCTTAAATCTTGCTTTAAAAAAAATTTTAAAAATTAAAACGTTTTCGGAGAATCTTTTTAAAGAAAAATTTTAGGCCTGAATGGCACAAACTAAAGTTTATTATGATATCTTTTAGAGCATACAAATAAAATTTTGAAACTTGTAGAACATTTACAAGAACACTCGACACTAATACAATTTGTACTTATAAACAGCGTGTACTGTAGTTTAAAAAAGCCCTTGTTTTGTGTCTGCAAACACTTCAATAGACTGCTGCTTGATCGAAGGCTGAAAGATGATTAAATACACACAGTCGCTTTTCAAAAATAAAGTTGACTTTCGACAGATAAAGACAACTATTTGTTTTATGTTTACGATTTTTCATTAATTTTATTGTATTCTATATTTAATTTGAAACACTGTCGACTGTTTTTATCTTTTTGCTAAGGTGTCAGAAATGTTTCATATTTGCTAAGAGAAATTTTGTAGGCCATTATCCAGCGCAGGTGTTTCACGATATCGAGAATGTTTGTATTTCAGTTATAATTTGCTTAATTGGAGATTGTTTTACTTTACGAAAAATAGCTGATAGTTTCCGTGTTATAATTTATTCAACGGACACGAATTTGTGTCTTCTGTCATCATTTATTAATTGATGTTACTTGGTATAATTGTGTTCCTAAGGAGGTTTGTCAGTACAACTACATTTTTGTAGTTGTTCCAAACTTCCTCATTGTTAGAAGTGACAGAATTTTTTTTTTTTTGAACAAGCTAGAAATTTGGTGTTTTCTGGCTGATCTTGTCGAATTCAGGAGAAGATTGGCTAATTTTCGGATCGTAAAATTTGCTGGGTCTTTCGAGTTCTTTTCAAACTATGTTAAGACGCTTCGTCTTCCCGTAACACTTTGAATTGTGTTGAGGTGAAGATGAATCAATTTGGCGATTCTTAATCGTCTAACAAGTCACAGTTGTCAAACAAAAGGATTTCAAGCAAGACCAAGTAAAAGAAAATCGAGTATCGTTATGTCTTCGCTTTCTAGCTCAGTAGATGTGTTAATGTACAAGCTGGAACAAGACTTGTTGCGAGCAGAGAAACGTGTTTCATATTTGGAGTCTAACGTCGATAAAGGCCGCGAGCGAGAGAAATTGCTTCACGACGATGTGCTAAAGAGCCACAGAAAAGCTGCAAGGCTGGAGCAAGATCTTCTCTCCGCCAACAAAAAGCTAAGCAAAACTCAGAGCTTACTCTCAGAAGTTGAGAGCAAAAGATCGAAAGTACAACAAGATTATTTCGAAGCATGTCGAAAGATCAGCCGGCTTGATGCGGCTTGCGCATCGTATGCAGAGAAGGAGTGTCGTTTGCAGAAAGAGATTGTTTCATCTCATGAAAAACTGGCCAACTTCGAGCTGCAGATCCTTGCATCGTGCAAAAGAGTCTCGAAGCTAGAAGCTAGTCAGGGCATTTTGGAAAAAAAGAAAACTTTATTGGAAACAGAACTTTTAAGAAATCAAGAGAAAATATCCGAATTGGAGGCTGCCCTTGTGACCCTAAAGCACAGGAATGCCAGCTCTTCTAGTGAAGAAATGATTAAAAAAATTCATAAGACCGAGCTTGAAGCTCGGATTAAACACCTGCAAGGCGACAATGAAGGGTTGAGGAGAGATTTAATGACGTCACGGCGAGCTTTGTCCGTCTTGGAGACCCAACTTGTGACGTTGCTGACAGAACGTGCGCAGTTGAACGGCAAGCTAAACGAATCCGTGAGAACTGTAAGAACGGTTGAACAAGAGAATCTGGGACTACAGGAAGAATTGAGAGATCTTTCCCAAAATCTTCGTTACTCCACTGAAAAGCTACTCAGTGTCGAAAAGTATGAGAAATTGTATGAAGATTGTCAACAAGACTTCACAGTAGAAAAGCGATCACTGGAAGAGACCATTAGTATTTACAAAACCCAACTGGACAGGTGTCAGAGCGATTTAGAACTGGAGAGAAATGCGATTCAGAACTTAGTACAGGAGGTAAACAAAAGGCAGTACAATGGTGGTACTGAAATGTGTCACACTGCGAGCGGAATGGTCGAGTGCAACCACGGGATTGAGAGACAGCGGTCGCTCATTGGAGAGTTAAAGAGCGGCGAGTTAGTGGAGCGTGAACTCTCATCAACAGTTGCCATCGATACTCGTCAGAGGTGCCGCATTTGCAAGGCAGATCCAGAAGGAGCTCGAATATTTAATGAGGCATTGGAGCGAGAAATACAAACACTTCAACTGAGGTTGCAAGAGGCTTTGTGTGTCGTGAATAATTATGAGGAAAAGAACAAACGTATTGGACAAGAATTTGAAACTGTGAAAGTTTTGTTTGGCATAGCCGAGAAAGAAAAAGAAAAAGTCGTCGCGTCTTTTCAGTCACAGCTTGAAAATAAAGAGAGCGAATTCAAGTTGAAATACGAGAGCTGTAGGGAATCTTGGCAACAGGAAAAATCAGTTAAAGAGCGTCTCCAGCGCGAAAAGGAAGATACTGATTCTGAATTGTTGAAATTCCAAAGTAAATACGAGAGTCTTTGGGAGGAGTTGGGTGTACAACAAGAATTAAACACTGCTTTATTGAATGAACGCGAAAATACAGAGGTCAAGTGGGAAGAACTGGTCACGAAATACAAACGGAAATACCACGAGTGTAAGCGCCAGCTCAAATTAAATCTAGCTGATAACGAAATTGAGTCCAGCACGGTGCGGTCAAAACAATCTCACGGCGCCAAGAGAGATATTGAAAGATTTTTAACTTACTCCAATAAGGGGCAGCTTGGCTTGAGAGCTTGTGACATGGAGCAACCGATATCATCAGTTGAAAATGGAACTATTAGTGATTCAAATATTGCTGCAAACCAACATTGCGAAGTGACGATAAGTAGTGAAAACTTTAGAACTGAAATGTCTGGCTCGGCGGAGAACGAACATAGTGAATTTGTAGAGGAGAACTTTGAGGAAGAGGACTCAAACGATGTAAAGTCGTTCATCGACTCGTTACGCGAGGATTTGCAAGATTTGAGATCGAAAAACCGACAACTCAAACTTGACAACAAGAAATTGAAAGTTGAAGTGTCGACAATTGGAGATAAACATGGCGAGCTACAAGTCCGTTTTAATCAACTGACGAGTGAACGAGATGAGAAGATCATCGGACTGGAGGAAAATATTCGTGTCAAGTCAGCTGAAATCGAAGAACTCGGGAAGAATTTAGCTGAGCTGAACAATAACCACAGTAGACTAGAGGGAGAAGTAGAGCGTGCGCAACTTGAGGCCATTTCTGTTAAAACTGAAGAACTACAGAGCACTATAAAGGAGAAGGAGATAGAAAATGCATATTTGACACGTAACATTGAACAGTTGAACAATGAAAAGGTAGAACTGCAGGAAAACTTGCAACAGGCTTTAACCAAAAGTCTAGATGCCGATAAAGTTGTGGAACTCGTTGCAAGTGTGGAAGAAAAAGAATCCAAGATTGCGGAACTGGAATACCAAATTGCTTCAGATTGCTCGGAGAAAACTCGTCTGCAACAAAACCTGGACAACGTGTTGTCTGAAAGCAGTCAACTACATCGTGACCATCAAACCTCCCAGGAGAGAGTCAGTGAACTAGAACAACAAATCAAACTGCTTCAGTGTCAGGCTACCAAAGCAGCGGAGAAAGAACAAGCTCCAGCCGAGAAAATGGAAGTTGAGAAGAAGTTTTTCCCCTCAGTATATTCCCAACCGAATACTGATGGACTGGATGAATCGCAAAGGTTGAAAAAGGAACTTGAAGGTGGCGTGAGACAGTATATCGAAAAAATGCAAAAGCGAGTCTGTGAACTTGAAGAGGACAATGAAAAACTCCAAACAGAGCTTCGACAACACAAGGCAGAAATTGATTCAAGTGATTTTGCGTTGAGAATCAACGCAGAATTAAAGGCTAAAATCGAGAACCAGGACGACACAATTTCAGAAATCCGGGCGAGTAACGAAAGGTTGAAGATTGAGCTGAAGGAAAAACAATCAGAGATCGAGTTATCGAACATTGCAAAAGATCGCAAGACAAAAATGATCGAGCTGCTTGAAGCCAGAGTTGAAGAACTTGAAGCCCAATTAAAAACATTTGAACAGCAACCAAAAGACGGCGGTGAAGTATTAGAGAGAGAGAATAAAAAGTTGACAGAAGAAGTTCAACAATTGCAGAGTAAAGTGACAGAGCTTGAGGCGCACACGAGAGGGCTCAACCGAGTTCGTGCGGACAGTGCGAGTACGCGCGCAGACGTCGCCAACATTCGGAAAAAGCTAGCCGAAATGGACAGCGAGCTGCGCAAGGCGCCCTCGAAGAGAGTATCAGTCGAGATGGTTTATGGGCCGTCTGTTCCACAGCAAAACCCGCCGAAACCAACCGAGACAGACGGACCACCAGCGGACGCAAGTACCGAACCTTCGCCCGTGATTAGACGAAACAAGCCCAAAATTGGACAGGTTCCTAATTTTTTCCGTCACTCTTACGCGGCAGGCACGTACCCAAAACCGTTTGTCCCTTTGGCAGACACTAAACAACAAGCACCGATTCTCGAGCAAGCGGTGACTCGGGATGACTTGTTGGCCCAGTCGCAAACGGAGCGCGAGCGGCGCAGCTCAACTCAGTCCGATACGAGCGGAGAAAGCGAAGCCAGTGGAAGCAGCGAAGGTGGAAACTCGGGATTTTTGCGGCGGGCCGCTAAACCGTACAGAGCCGGTGCGAAACCCTTTGGAGTCACCACTGCAAGGCCTTTTTACAAATCTGTGGATGGAAAAAGTCCTGGGGAGTTCGGGGTGGCGGTAGCGCAAAATCGGCGACCACAAAGCTGGGCCGAGTACAGTCAACAAACATCAGGTGAGCAACATTTATCTCCTATTAAAAGCGAGGCTCAGAAATTGCCTGTGAGTGAAGAACAAGTATCAGAAACCCCTGTGCAGTTCGTGCAATCCTCACCTAAACAACTACCTGAGAGCTGGCTTGATTTTAGTGCAGAAGCAGAAAGTCCCCAGTCAGATCAAAAGGGACCAGAAATAGAACTTGCTTCTTGTCAGGAAGATGTTTTTAGTGAAAAGAGCCCAGCAAGGGCTTGTGTTGTAAAAGATTTTGAAGAAGAGAGCAGTTTAAGCACTGATAAGGAAGTCAAAAATGTCATCGATGAGTCGTTCTCGGCGAGTGAAGCGCCAGGCAGAGACTTTAGTCTTCCCGATGAGTTGTTCAAAACACTAAACGAAAGTTCGCAACAAAAGAAAATTCCAAACGCGCAACCCAAGCCTACACGAACTGTCTACAGAGCCCAACCACCCAGAGAGCCTCCTCCCGCCAAACCAGAGAAGTTTAACTATAAAACTTACATGAAATCGACTCTCAAGACAACGAAAACGACAAGAGAAGATGATTCTTATGTCACGCAACAACCGACAGCCGTGACTCCCCAAGGAAAAGACCATTTGGAGATGACTGGACATCAGAAGAGAACTGTCAAAACATTTGTGTTGGACATGAAAGAAGAAGAAAGCGGAATGAAAGAGCAAACCAAACCGACCCCGTCTGTCGATGAACAGGATGGTGTGACAGAAGCAGTTAAACGGGAAAGCGTCAACTCGCTGGTGAATCAATGGAACAGGCGAGTTTCTGTTAGCTTGGATGATATCTGAATCGAACTCGGTTTATTTAATTACTGATTAAGTTTATGACATTTTGCAGTTGAAAACCTGAATCAGCAGTCTAGCGAATATCGTCAGCAAAGAACTCGCGTACTACCATTATTTCATCTCGGTATTTGTAAAATTTCCTTAGTGCCAGGTTAGCAAATATCGCGAATGCTTTAAAAAGTGTTAATTTTGTTTACCCGCCAACTTAGCATTGTGTCAACTGCTCTAATTGTTTGACTAAGCTTAGCTCGGGGAATTTAATACTTCATGTGTTTGGAGTATCTGGAAGCGTTTAACTCCATTAGAAGTATAAAAAATTGAAACAATGATTCAAGCTGGACGATATTGTGTCTACCCGAGTTTATTGCTTTAGACAACAAACATTATCAAAAAGCGTTGGCAACTCAGTCGAGATGCCGTGCATAGCTTCGATAAGAGTTCTTTTATAAAGTATGTTTGTCTTCGCTTTTTATCGGTGCTTTTTAAAGTTGACAAGACATGACAATGTATTTTGATCAGTCCTGGAGTTGAGACAAAGCGTTTGACTAACCACAAAACTGTTTAAACCTGACATTTCGCAACATTTATTTCTTGTGCCGCCTGCTCGTAAGCAGTTTGTTAAGGAGTTGAAAAGTCTCTACAGCATAAGTTATCATTCTTCAGATTAAAATAAGTTTTCGCTTTTTCAGGGTAGATGCTTTTAAAGAATAACAAGGGCAGAAAAAAAAAACTTATTGCCAGCTATTCATAATCAAATTTTGGTTTGATGGTCGAAGTTATTCTAAACAGATTAGAAATTCTGCTTCACACCATGGTTCTTACAAAAATAATACAGCGCTTGAATATAACACAAAGATGAGAAAAAGTCACTTGGCAGCAGAACTTACATAATAACACTTTTATAATGTTGAATTTTGACAGGGTTCATGACCTGTAGATTAAACAGAAACATATTTTCGAGTTTTTCTGCTGAGATATTATATTCCAAACCTATTGCGAATATTAATAAAGAACTGAAAATATATGAATCGAAGTTTCTTTTTCAAACAGATCAGAGCTTTTAAAACTAAGTTGAAAGCAGGAAAATCTGGTTCTGAAAAAAAAAATTAATTGCTAAATTAGGGTTTTAATTTTGCTGTATCAAAACAAGAATTTCGGTTAAGAAAAATAAAACCTGTGTTTGAATGAGCTGATGCTATAAATATGCAGTCGAGTTGTTGTGGGTTACCAGGAGGTGGCGTTGAGCCTGAGGGGTTGTTTTTGTTAAGCACAGCACAAGATGCAACTAGTGTATGAACCAAGCTCATTGTTATGCAGCCCCCGTGCGATTAACAATACAGTAAACTCGATTTGTAAAGAGAACGCTGAGTAATGAGCCATGAGAACCAAATGAATTCAATGGAAAGCACGCAATTGTTATGAACTCACTTTCGAATTATTTTTGGAATTTCTGGTACCGTCGATCTACGGTATATTCTTTCTGGACAATTTAGGAAAGTTTTGATATTTTTTCACAGGAGCCATTTAGCCTGATTTTAGACTGAATATTATGTCGTTTGAATAAAGTTGTTGACCTTTTGAGTTAATTCACCTTGGTAAAGTTCTTGTTTTTGATAACTCTAACCAGTTTCACCGTAGGGAAATCGATGCTTCAAGCGGATTTTTATGTTCTTTACAGAATAAACAATCACTGCCTAAATACTCTCGGCCCCTATTTCCAGGGTTTTTAGAAGGAACGCATGTATTTTATTGAGTTTAATGAAGAGTTACGCGTATCTCACGGCACGGGTAGTCAGCGGTACAAACAAGAAATATGTTTATTGAAAGATCAATTAAGTTGATCTACTATACTCGTCGGTTCCTGTCATGAAACATGCTACTATATATCCGATCCAATAACAAGAGAGGAGTTTAAGCAATTATTAATTCACAAGTTGAAATCTCAGAAAAAGTTCTGAGTCACTGACGGAAATCGAACCCCTCAACCTTCTGACTACCGACACGGTAATCGAAGCAACTAGTAACGTATTATGGGACATATCGAGCGAGCTGTTGTGAGGCGTATGTTAAACGGGAATCAAGCGGAATGGACAAGAAATATGAACCAATGACACCCCGTGTGAGTCTCTGTAGCTCAGTGGGTAGAGCATCTGACCGGTAATCAGAGGGTAGCGAGTTCGATTCTTGTCAGTGACTCAGAATTTTTCTGAGCTTTCAACTTGCGAATAAACAATTTATTCAACCTTATATGCAAGTTTTAAACTACCATTTGTTAAGAGAGAAAAAGTAAAGTAAAGTAACGTCAGCGAGTTACAAAAGCTGCAAATTGAAGGTCAAAACTTTTTGCTGTAATTTTACAAGTTAGTCCTGTCGTGCAAAAGTTTTAGCTTTTGAGCAGACGTTTCAGGGCTTCCCGTTAAAGATAATTGCGAACTTAATTAGGGTTTAGATTAATTGTGACGCAGACCAAAAAAGTTCGTGTTAATAATTCTTTCAGGCGGTAAAGACAAACGAGTTTTTCTACAGAATCCTCATTTAGTCCGCCTGTATCAATCAACTTATTGAAAATCAAAACGAAATCGCTAACGGAGACAACTCCGATTTTTGTTTTAAAAACATATTTGAAAGTCCACAAAGTGAACTTGTTCGTTGATGTGCAGTACCAAGTGTAAACGTGATTGCCATCGGAAGAATGCAACTAATTGACTCAGTGCTCTGTTTACAGTTCAAGAATAATCTTAGCTTTCAATGTGTTTGAGTTAATATTTTAAGTCAGGATAACTGAATTGCATTCTTGAGATACCTTAGGGCCATTTATGCGTAACCTGCCCCACTAACTAAATTCTTTATGATATAATAAAAGGCTTTATTATTCTTTTATTTTATCATAACATTTTAGCGAAACCGTATTTCTATATTGTTCCGTTTAGTATTTATACTAGAAATAATCATAGTGAAATTAGTGAAATGCGTTCGACCGACGAAGAATATTTCTTAGGTCTTTACATGAATTAAACAGTGACCGATACTGATTGCCGAGTATCGTCGCAATACTTTATAATTTTTCTCTGTTTATCCTTGCAGTCAAAGAACTAGATTATATCAAAACCCTAACCGCATGGGGCACAGTAAAATTTCAGATTAATATCACGAGAGTTTTCATTTTTTTTCCATATCTGCCCGAGTCCGACGGCGAGAGCAATTTGGTAAGAAATGAAAACACAAGCGAAATTAATTCCGAGTTTTACATGGAGCCATGCGACTACATGTTTATGACAACGAGGGCAAAATTCTTCTTTTTTCGCTTGTCGAGTACAACGACGACGGCATACAAAAAAACACACTTCTTTCTTTTCCTTTTCCATCGTGTATCGCTCACTTTCTTTCTCTTTTGTCGGAGTTACGCTTGGTGAACAAAAAAGATAAAAGTTTTTTTCTCAAAAACAAATGAAGATTGATAAATTTTTTTGTAGGTCGTTGTCGCTGTCCTAAAAACTTCAAAAGCGAGCTTTTCACTCTGTGTTTTTCAAGAAGACGGCGTGGCGGTGCATGGTTTCCAACGTGAAGCAGTGGTATTCACTTCATCGTTCTCTGCCCTTTGTCGTTTGCGCTGCCGTCCGCGTTGATTAATGTCCCTGAACACGGAAGAAACGAGAACTGTTAACTTTAACTCACGTTTCTCTTATTTAGGATATCCCATGGGGCCATTTGAACTTGCTGATTACGTAGGTCTGGATACAACGAAGTTTATTATTGATGGTGAGTGTACTGTTTCTGTTAACTCTGTCAGTGAACAGTTAGTTCAGTGACTCGTACCAGTGTGTGTTTTACAATATTCGCCGCATACTGCCGTCTTTTTTTAATGCAACTGTACGCGCGAGGTGTGGTGAGAGTTATTGTGTGATGGTTTTGCCACACATTATTTTGGAGGTGTTTTAAAATGTAGTAGTTGGAATGGTGTTTGTTTTGCCACCCACTTCTTACGAGGTTGTTGTATGGTTGTAGTAATGTGAATATGTTTTGCCATCCGCTATTCATGAGTTATTGTATGGTGTAAGTGGAGGGAACAGTGCGAGCTCGCCGCCCATTTCGCATGAGGTATGGTATAAGTGGGTCTACCACCAATTTCGCGTGAGGTATGGTATTCAAGAGTGGGTTTACCACCAATTTCTTATGAGGTGTGGTATGAGTGGTTTACCACCAATTTCGCATGAGGTATGGAATGAATGGGCTTACCACCCATTTCTCATGAGGTATGGTATGAGTGGGTTTACCCCCATTTCTCCTGAGGTATGGTATGAGTGGTTTACCACCCACTGCTCATGAGGTATGGTATGAGTGGTTTACCACCAGTCATTTCTCATGAGATATGGTATGAGTGGGTCTACCACCAATTTCTCATGAGGTATGGTATGAGTGGTTTACAACCCATCATTTCTCCTGAGGTATGGTATGAGTGGTTTACCACCCGTCATTTCTCATGAGGTATGGTATGAGTGGTTGACCACCCATTTCTCTCATTTCTGATATGTCTGTAGTAATGGGGACAATGTGTGTTTTACAATTCTTTGTTTGGTATGGTATGGTAAAAGAGGAAATGGAGTTGGCTTGCCACCCATTGTTCATGAAAATTAATATTTCACGTCACTCGAATGTACTAACTGTTACCAATATCCACAAGGTTGGCACGAGAAGTACCCGGATGTAGAGCTGTTCAAGCCGTCAGAACTGTTGAACGACTTAGTAGCAAGAAACAAGTTGGGCCGAAAGACAGGAGAAGGGTTTTACAACTACTCTGAGAACAAGTAGCGCTTTAATACACACACATACGTGCGACAATGGGGCTTAGAGTTTCGTTTTTGTTGCTTTCGAAAAAAGCACCCTTTTCATTGTCGTGACTTTTCTATGAATGGAACACTTGAAATGTGCTGACGGAAAACTAGTGTGCTGCGCCACCTGTTGGAAAAAGTCAAACTTCTGTTTTCTAGTAAGACAATGTCTTCTGCGCAATAAAACCTTTTCTCGTTCCCCAACCAAAACTTTTGTCGTTTGCGGTTTGTGTTATTATTTTTGTGTCTTCGTAGTGACTACGCTCGTTCAGACAAGATGGCATGCAAGGCTCGTCTTATATTACCGTAAACGCTCTAACAAGGGGGGGGGGGGGGGGGGGGGGGGGGGGGGGGGGGGGGGGGGGGGGGGGGGG
>JANVCF010123540.1:0-11851 GCA_025388745.1 Hydrozoanthus gracilis
ACATATCTTGGAAGTTCCTTGGAAGATTATTTTTACTGATGGAAAACATAAATTGTGCTATTTGAAGTGTCCGTATAGGTTTAAATTTCAATATATGTAACTTCTTAAAAATTGAATTCTTGTGGGCAGTATATTCATTCTTATTTATAATTCTAATTGATCGTTTCTGCAGTATTATAAGTCTTGACGATTTGATTGGTTCGATAAAATAGATACACAAAAACAAAAATAAAACTATAGTTAAAAAGCAATGATTTTTCTTTTCAGGCTACATTCTAGGAATACATCAGATAAAACACAACATATAGATTCGAGTGAGGCCTTAGTAACCATTGGAATAGCATCAACTAAGAACCCTGCAAACCCACACAAAGGAAGAAAAAATTTCTGATCACGTTGGGATTCGATTCCACGAGCTACAAAACAGATCAAGGTCGCTGTAACCAACTGAGCTACAGGTTCAGCTGGGAGTTTGGTTGTTGGATTTTAAGGACAGTACAGCTCCGCCCAAGCCTGGAAAAAACCATAGAGTGTTGTATTTGAGCAGCATAGATTTAAGTGAGGCCTTACCACTGGTAGAAGTTCGTTATTCCAAGAAATTGGAACCCCAACCAGTTTTTATTTTACCAAGCAGCTTTAACTCTGCGATCTGAAACTTTGCAGGTATCTTCAGGGCAACGCTCTAACTGTTTTAGATGGTGAAATATTTGGTGGATTGACAAACTTGTTAAAATTGTAAGTTTTTTGGCTAATAAAAATACCCTTCCAATTCATATACTTTACCTCATTAGTCATTAAAACGTAATGAACAATAAAGTATTGTTTAGTTTTTAACGTAAAAGGTAAGGCTTAAAATATATTTTACTTTGGTTTTTCGTCTGAGGACGAGTACTGGTGTCGGTGGTACTTTTATTCGTTATTCTGGTTGTCATTTTTTGTTGAATCTATGTCAACATTTAGTCTCGATTTTCGGTTGTACTATCTCTAATAAGAGAAAATTACATAAACTGTAACTATTAATGTGCCGCGCGAACTAGAAAACCTATGTTTACCTTAGACGCTTAGAGACATTTCTAAATGCTCTAAATATTCCTTTATTAACTCCGATAGTTTGATACTTGTTGCATTTTCCTATTATGAGACAGACTATTATTTTTGGTGTCGTAAAATGTTATGAATAATGTATCAAAAATCATTTTTCAGTAAAATAGCTTCGAATCGACTTTAAAATAGTAAATAAATTTTAAGCGGCTCAATTTTATCCAACTCGTAACTAGCTATAGTTTTTTTTTTAAATAGACCTAAATGAGAATAAGATAGAGTAAAGAAGTTAGGGATATATATATCTTCATAATGCCTACGCGTAGGATATTTTTAACAAAATTGCTGAAAGAATATAGTTTTATCTCTAAAAGACGTTTATGTAACTAGAGTAACTAAACTTGTCTTTTACTAGGAATCTTGGAAAAAATAACATCACTCAGATAAGCACAAACGCGTTTTTTAGATGTTCAAGAATTGGAAGTCTGTTAGTGTTCCTAGCTTAGCCTAAATGAGACTTCAAAAATCCAAGACAGGCTAATTGCATTTGAGACAAAATCAGAACTTCATTGAATTAGAGTATGCTTTTTGTTTCATTAACCTAAACGCACACTAGTAGGTTTTGAAGGTAGATATTTTGAGACTGTGGATATTAACAAAGTAACGCAGATACAAGTGTCTTCACAAGTGAGTTCTGTTTTTCAAAACCTCAAACGAATGAGCTCTGCAAACACAGTGAGTTACCCATACAAACCTTTATATATATGTACATGCATGCAAGCATGCATGCAACACTTTAATTCGGTAGGTGGAGTAATAACAAAAAAATTATTGTATTCTTCCTTACGGCTCTATACAAACTTGCAACAGTTTTAATCAACAGATTTCAAAATCATCTAATAAACTTTTCGTTACTATTAGCAATGCTTTTATACTGATTTATGTACACGTCAGCAAAGCGCTACATCTTTTTTCCCTAGAATACTCGAAAGAAACCATTTGAAAACACTACCAAATAAAACTTTTCATGCCTGTACCTGGCTGCGTGAACTGTAGGTCCCGATCTATCATTTTTTTTGCTCGAGAAAAGATTTAGGTTAGCTTCTCTTATCTTCTTCCTTCCTGTCCTAAGCTTCTTCTTCTCTTTCTAAATTTCTTTTTCCTTTTCTTCACCCTTTTCTTCTTTTCTTACTCCCCCTCCTTCTTATCCTTAACTTCTTCCTCCTCTTCCCCTTCTTCTTTAATATTATTATTAATGTTCTTATCATTAATTTTATTATTATTTTCTATATTTTTGTCGTCGTCTTTTTCTTCTTTCTCTTCTTCCTCTTTATTATTGTATCTTCTCCTACTCCCTATCTTCTCCTTCTCCCTCCTTCCTGAGGCTTTTTCTTGGTCTTCCACCTTCTTTCTTGCTGTTAGGAATCATATTGATACAAACAATTAGATATGGCGACCAAGCAAATACTAAAATTCAATCGAAATAATTCGTCAGTTCTAGTAATTTTTGTATTGTGCAGTTAGATCTGTTGTGCAGTCAGGTTCCTATTGTATGGCCTATCCAGCCCCATTCTTTTTTCAATATTTAGTTCTTTCAACTTCATCTGTCTACAGTAGATCTAACAGTATTAAAAATGATTTAACATTTTCTTTTACAGGAGAATGGAGTCTAGTGGCTTAGAGTGGTTACCAAAGGACATATTCAAATCGAACTATCTTTTACATACCATGTAAGAATCTTAAGTGCGATAGCAAGAACAAAAATTCTATCAAAAAATGTTAGCCATTTTTAACGTTTGTTTATACATCATTATACTCTTTGATTTTCCTCCACCTTTTGCAAACGAATCGTTATTGAGGGTAGGTAGTGTAAGAAGCTCGAGGGGCTCTGGAACATGTGGAATAGCCACGCCCTTGATGACTTCACGGGTGGAATGCGGATTAGCCACGCCCCGTTGTCCCATGTGACTTGTCACATGAGAGTCAGCTGTGAGTGTCTGGCTTTGAAACCACTTTCCGAAACTAAAAATAAATTCAAGAAAATTATGTGTTTATTGGTTTTCACTTGCTTTGTGCTTTCCTAATTTTTGTTTATTACCTATATTTGTACACATTCTACTTATGCATGCATCTTACATAACATTTTTTTCATCCAGCTTGTACATGTATAACTGAACACTTAAGGGGTTCATGACTTGATTAATGTCACAATTTCATCAAGTTCGCTGCATTCTGTCCAATTTTAAAGCTATAAGTAAATTACTATTGCAAAAATGGTAGAGCATTTACCCTACAACGCATGAAGAAAAAAAAGTCACACGACAAAGTGACTCCTATACCGACACCTCGACAGCAAAAAAGACATTGACAGGCAAATTCGTAAATAGGTACATAATCTGAATAAGGTCTGAATGCCGAAACATTATCGCTAAACATGCAGGAAGACGAATACAAGAGTAAACGGAAAGGAAAAAAAAGTAAATCATTTTACTCCACCTGCCTAGACTAGCACAGTTATGCTATTTGCAGACGGAGTCTACACAACATTATGTAATTTTCAACTTGTAGAAGTAAAATAAATTGAAAGTGAAAGTGAAATCATCGTAATAACATGATTAAGAATCACTGTAATTTCCTTTACCAGATACATGTCTTATAACAAACTACAGAGCCTACCAGTTGGTATTTTCCACTCCACTAAAGAACTGCAAAAGCTGTGAGTTTTTTTCTTGCAACACATTTATGAAAATGTTTTCCCTTCTTCCTTCGACGTTTACCCTATTTTGCATAAGGGTTGGGAGAAAAGGCAGATTTGCTCACAAACATAAGAAGGAAGCTTTGGGATTTTTTCATCTCTAAATTAATCTCGTTTTTAATGTAGGCGAAAAAAGATTTTGAAGCCATGCTACTTGTAAAAAACAAGCTTTTGTTGCTTTCAGTGTCTTTTTTTCTTTCTTTTAAAAAGTGTAAAAATTGACTATTCTCTTTGATGCATTTAGTCATTCTCTTTATATTGCTCAACGCATTTTCCCTTTTCGCTTTCGTTTTTTCGTCGAAGTCAGATCATTGCCTCTTATCAATGTATTGGTTTTCCAACTGCTTGATATCACAAAGGCGAATGCCACGAGACATTAATGCAGGTTTTGATCGACTGAGCGATAAAGTCAACCAATATGACAGCCTCTGTTAGCTATATCTTCGCAATTCCCATGAACTTCGGACTTGTGTTTATCTAAAGGCAACCATTTAGCTGTCGAGGAGTCATTTACGTGTCATGGGCACCTTTAAAATACTTCAGGAATTGATCCCAAACTTTTTCAGTACAGTTATATCCAAAACCGAAAAACAAATGCCACCAGATACAAAATCAAAAACGACTTATTCATACAACTCTTTGGACATATAAACAGGATGCTTGCATCGAACCAACTGACTCACATCGACAACGGACTATTCTCTGAGAACTTCTTGCTAGCGTACATGTAAGTTAAACATAATTTACAATGGCTGAGTAGACAGTCAAGCAAACAGCCGAATTGTGATGTTAACCAATTGTTAATTTATTTTCTACCTTCTTCCAGTTTTGATATCATAACGTAATAAGACTTGCTTTCCGTTATACACCCTAAGTTACCCCTTTTTGATAATGTTTTCTCTATGAATATCATATGATATCCATTTTTGCTCGTGTTTCAGTGTGAGTATCCGATTACGTTCAATGTTGTTCATGTTTTCAATATGTGTGTCCTATACGCCCCTTAATAAAAACGTATCCAGTGAGTATACCCCGTATCGCCCTTTTTGCTATTTGTTAAAAAGCAAATATCAAAATCAATGGAGCATTGGCAAAATAATGACCATATCATCAACGGTCGTTAAAAAGAATTGCTCATTGCTCAAAACCGTCAAGTAAAGCTTTCAGTTAATTTTAGAGTTAAAATGTGCCAGTCTACTAACGAATACAATAGCCTTTAAAGAGAGGGGTCTGCACTGCAAACATAACATGTCAGATTTCAAAATGACGGCGCACGAGTAAACAAACTTTGGAAATGATCAAACTGAAGTTTGGCGTGAAATTCATGTACGGAATTATCAAACTTGGGCTGCTGATATGGAACCAGACTTAATAAAAGTTTTATTTGAGACTAGGAATATTGTACGGTGGAAATTTTTTCAACTAACGACATCAAATCAAACCGTCGAAAGTAGCTTTTAGATGTAAAATATTGTGGGTCAATGTTTGGGCAATGGAAACAGAACAAGTTGCAACGATGGTTTGCAGGTGTGTTCGGTAAGTGTGGTAGCTATTGTGTTATAGGTTAGGTAACTAAAATGAGTGTACGCTTTAGATTCCTGGAGAGAAACAAGATTCAGAGCATAAAATCACGGTCTTTTGAGGGCCTTCGCAATCTGAGACTTTTGTGAGTAACTTCGGGTCTGGTTGTTCAAAGGCCGGTTGGTTTTAATACTAGGTTATGGTCATGGTACACTCTGCGAGATGCTTTTACTTATCAATCCGAAACTCTTTTGCTATGCATCGGTAATCTTTTTTGGTGGGATCGCTTACTCGAGGTAATATAATCTCTTTTTTTCTGTTCACACAAGTCTTAGCATTTTGAAAGACTAATGTTCAACAAATTTCTGGTAGTTATGTCAGCAATGCCGGTACTTGCAGGTTTCTTTATGACAACCAAATCAAGTTCATTGAACCTGGCGCTTTCTCTCACCAAGAATGCTTACAGGGGTTGTAAGTGTTTTTTGATATCAGGAAAATGACATTAAAGGACTATATCCCATTGGCTTCTTATAATCCGAGAGGCAAAAGGAGTTGAAATAGAGAATACCGCTCTCGAAATTCATTGAAAACTTGCTTTTGCTTTTTACTTTATTGCTAAATATTTTCGAATAGTCGTAGTAAAACGCACCAAAGAAATCTACCATAAAACAAAGCTAACGATGGTATCAAAAAAAGTTGTAAGACCCTATATATACCTAAACAAATCGTATGATTATTAGCAAGGGCGATATAGGGTGCACCCCCTCCTACTGTTGGGTTGTGCATGAGTTGATGAGATTGAGGCACACCAACTTCTAAACAAGAGGTTTTGTATCGAAGGCAATGGATTGCACTCACTCCTAATTTGGAGCTGACGGTTTATGTATTAGTTGGAAAGAATAAGATACACTAACGTTATCTTGAAAGCAAGAGGTTTTGTACCGAGGGAAAAGGGATGCATCAGCTCCCAAGTAAAACGACCAGACAAAAGAGGTAAAGGACAAAAAAAGAGATCCCTGATCGATTTCTTTTCTTCCGAGGTACCTTACTAACAACTTCGATCTCAGTGTTGTTAATATCAGCACCTTTGGAACGAAACATCAATGCACTATGGTGTCAGTGTAAGAGTCTGTTTTTTAATGTTTGTGGGTTAATAAACAAGCTCACTAGTTCACTAATCAACTCCTCTGAAGGAAGTTGAAGGATGACATAAAGTTAGGCCTACCCTGGGACTAAAGCTGTAGTTACTTTGAGCAACTTAAGTCGACTTTGGGCCCAGAGAATGCTTAGAATTGTTGAACCTTACAGCTAAGCATTATTGTGTATATGACTATTTTCCACAGCAGGATAAAAACCTATTATATTGCAGAATACCTTTCTTAATATACCACAGCCACTTGCCTTACAATGTTGCAATACTAGACACCCTCTTTCATCACACAACAACCTGTTGCATTGCAAGACATCCTGTTGTGTTACAGGACACTTTTGTGCGATACACAACATCACGCTGTAATGCAAGGCACCCTTTTGAGCAACACAGCTCCCTGTTGCACCAGACGAGGTCCTGCTCTAATGCAAGGCACCCTTATGCTCTGCATGGCATGCTATTGCATTGCACGACACCCTGTTGTACTGCATGACATGTTATTGCATTGCATGACACCCTGTTGCACTGCATGACATGCTAATGCATTGCATGACACCCTGTTGCACTGCATGACATGCTAATGCATTGTATGACACCCTGTTGCACTGCATGACATGCTATTGCGTTAAACGACACCACAACCCCCTGTTCGATTAAACGGCACCTTGTTGTTTTACTTGTTGTAATGCTTCCTTCTGCATTACATGGCATCAGGCCCTGTTGCATTACAAGACACCAAGTTACGCAACATTTGTTTTCACTACACTTACCCTTTTGCACTGCACGACACCCTGTTGGATTACAGGACACCCTTTGCAGTGCTTGACATCCTTTTGCATTGCATAGCACTCTTTTGCATTGCATAGCACCCTTTTTCACTGCACGGCACCCTGTTGGATTACACGACACCCTTTTGCATTACATGACATGCTGCTGTATTACACGACATCCTGTTGCACTGCATGACATGCAATTGCATTGCACAACACCCATTGCACTGCATGACATGCTATTGTATGGCATGCATGAGAGCCTGTTGCATTGCACGACATGCTGTTGCGTTAAACGACACCCTAATGAATTACATGCACGACACCCTACTCGAATAAACGGGACCTTGTTCTTTTACGAGACATCCTGCTGTAATGCAAGGCACTCTTCTACATTACACGACATCTGGCCCTGTTGCATTACAACACACCCTGTTACGCGACGTTTGGTTTCACTACACGTCACCCTTTTGCACTGCACGTCACCCTGTTATTACATGACACCCTTTTGCAATGCATAGTATCTTGTGGCATTGCACTAAACCGTGTTGGATTACACGACACTCTTTGCACAACCCGACTTTACACGACATTCTTCTGCATTACTACTAATAGCAGAGCATGTTGCTGCATTGTAGAATGCCAAGTCACATTTACCACATTATGTTGCAAAACAGAAACTAATTTTTTAAATTATTATTAACAAAAGTAACTTTTATACTCAGTTTAACAACCACCTTCTTTCAATTTTTCAGACAACCTTCTGCATCGCAAGTAGTTTTCCCATTTTCAGCTCTTGATATAGAATTCATGCTCGAAGTAATGAATATAGGTTTTTATTGTGAACAAGAACGCAATGTGCCTCACTGTGGTCCATGCCCTTTTGGAACTTATGCGCCTCTAAGGAAAAAATATGGAGTGAAGTGTTTGTCATGCCCTCCAGGTGTAGTATGTTACAGCTGCTTATAATGTTTTTGAAGCACAAGCAACTGATTATGACCGCACGGTCTAAAAAATTATATCAATTTACAATAATAGTGCAAACAAAAATTTTTTAGTCAATAACTTGAAATTTTACAATCAAAATATCATGACCCATGCTATCTGTTTTACGACGTTCGCCATAGCAGAGTAAATCAAAGACTATTGGTACAGAATAGTTATGGGATGGACGGATAGCCTTTGCATATAGCATTTTTTTATATGAAAAGCATGTAAGTACATTCTACATCTCCTTCTGCCAGTGCTTCGTTTTACGGATATTCAAAAAAACAGCTGCAATGATCAGAAGAAAGTCGTAACAGACGTTCAGTTACCGGGCATCGAACTGGGGACATCTAGCTCAGAAGGCCGCGCACTAACCAACTGAGCTACGTCTGTTCCTTTTACTGTTTTTGTGAGCCTCACGCTGTTTTTATCGAGTTTCTCTTGCAATCAGTATTAAGGAGTTTAACGCTGAGGACAACGTTAGAAAACAACAGTGAACACAATAGCTGCATGTTGGCATGCACCGTGCGGGTCACCTGCACGTCGTGGAATTGAAAAGTACACTGAAGAGGCTCATTTTTGAAGTTTTAAAGACTACGCGAGCGACCTAAAGAAAATATAGTAAATATTCTTTTTTTAGAAAGATCACTTTCATCCTTTTCTATTCACAAAGCGTAACTCGGAGCAAGAGAAAGCTTAAGCAAATTAAACTATCCATACGTGATAGACAAGGGCAAGCAAGAAAGCTGTTCGTCTTGGATCTTACCGTCCTCATATCATGAACTCCCTAATCTGTGGTACATTACGAGCTAAAATATCTGATAACATGTTTGAATGAAACTCGGATAAAATCAATCTATGTGTAGAGACTTGATGTCAATAGGCCTAGGTAGTAATATGGTTGTGTAAGGCCTAGACTCACATAAAAGGTTTGTCCTTTTTTTCTCTACTAGGTGGCTTTTATCAGGACTCGCTTGGTCAGACAAAGCGATTTGATTTTGGGTTGGGCTGTAAAGAGTGTCCGCCGGGTAAATACGTTACCGAGGAGAATGCACCGGGTAGCTCAATTCAGGACTGCAGAGCGTGTCCGTCTGGTAACTATTGTGCATTAAGCCGGGGTCAAACGTGGACGACAGCTAGTTGATGAGAGTTTTGAATGAGAGTTTAGTTGAGACTCTCGTGTGCACGGTCAAACGGTGGTGAGAGTTAACAACAGACGCAAAAAACGTATGAAACTCTCATAGACTCTCATTCAAAGTTTGAACATGTTTAGAAAAGATGAGAGCGCTTGAAAGTTTGTGATTGTGAATGAGAATTGGCAATTAAACGAGATGAGATTTTGAACTTACATCAACTCTCATCATCGTTTAACCCCCACTTAGGTAATCCCTCTTCTTTCTACGTTGTAAATTAGTTCGAGCTATCTTTCTACAATCTGTATGTCAGCTGTCATTTGATACGATATTTTTTTTAATATTGTTAAAATTGTGTGGTAAACTGTTTCAACACTGCGGTTCGTCTCTACCTTTTTTTCTAAGTTTCCTCTTTACACTTTCAATTGCAAATAATTTTATTGTTTTTCTACAAAGAAGTATAGGGGAACATACTTTTTTGTCTTTATATCATTCTTAAGACCAAGCGGGGAAGATAATAAACAGCCTGCTAACCAAACAAAGAAACTAAATTAAGTATGCCAATTTCTTCTAAATATTGAAGCACGTATCTGGCATACAATAATCTCAAACAAACTTTTTTCCTTTTCATCTGCTTTTCAAACTTACTTTTGTATTAGGTTGCCAAGAACTAACCTTGAAGTCGGCTTTAACTGGTTTATCTGTTTAGGTGTTGGTTTTAACACCTTTTTTTCTTTTATTCTGACAAAATTCTAAACACTTTTGAGTTTGATTCCAGTAAAAAGTGTGTCGGCAGATTACTTTAATAAGATATTCCTATTCTGATTGTAGGAACTGATGAAAAGCGGAAAGCACGATTTAGAGGATGTTTTTGTATTTCCGGATTCTTTCGTTTTAGCCGATTTGGAAGCTGCAAGGCTTGCCCAAGCAAAGGCTTTATCTGCAACAATGAGACACTAGAGCTATCCAGAGGATTCTATTGGTCGTGGGAAACTAATCAAGCTAATTATGAAAGATCAAGAAACACCCAGAATGCAACATTAGCTTTAAGTTATTCAAAAACCAGAAAGGAGGATTACATTAACTTCGTGAAGAATCTGAGAACCAAAGATAACTCCCATGACCGTAAGTTTAACCAGTTTCAAGAACAATGGCTTCCGGTCCCGTACGCATGCCCAGTCCCTGAGGCCTGTCAAGGAGGAGTTGACTCTCTCTGCAGCACTGGCTATGGGGGGCCTCTTTGTGCAACGTGCACGCAAGGATATCATAGCTTGGTGTCAAGATGCGTAACTTGTCCACATGAAGCATGGATTGCAGGCCAGATTGTTCTGGTTGTTATTGTTCTTGCTTCTTTGGCAGCCGTGATCATAAAAGACCGTAAGAAAGAGAGCGGTATAAGGTCTATTACTGATATTGTGCTCGCACGTGTTAAAATCGTGATAACGTTCTACCAGATAACTTCCATTATTATTGAAAGCTTCTCTTATGTTAAATGGCCAAATGCAATGGTGAAGTTCCAGCAATATATGAAATTTGTTCAATTAAATCTTCTTCAGCTTGCTCCATTGCACTGCTTGCACCGTTCTTTGAAGGTGGACTCTTATAGCCGTCTGATATTCTATGTCTTTTTCAATCTGATAGTCGTTTTGCTGGCTGTTTTGTATTATCATCTAAAAAAGAGATACCTCAAACTGCACCCACCACAAATCGAAACCCAAATGAGTCACTCTTTGTCAAACCTTAAGGAACAGTGCTGGAGAAATTCATCATTGGTTCTTTTCATCATTTATCCTTCTACATGCCTCGAGATACTGCAAATCCTTCCAGTAAATTGCCACAGAATTTGCAGCTACAAAGGAGACAAGGTCTGCAGCCAGTTCCTCAGGTCTGATTACTCAGTAAACTGCGGCTCTGAGACTTATAAGAGGTGGATTCCCTTTTTCTGGCTATTGGCTTTTTACGTTCCACTCTTTCCAACAGCCTTGATCATTTTGCTTTTCAAATACGTACGCAATCAACAGGAAAATGACGAGCAAGAACACGAAACGAAGACTTCGCAGGGTGCAGAAATCAAGGAAGGGTTAAGTTTTCTTTATGAGAACTACTCGTCGAATTGTTGGTTTTGGGAGCTGATCGAGCTAGGGCGGAAAGTGATCTTTACACTAGCAATAGTGCTAGCTGACACAGAGAGTCGCTCCTACCTTGCAATGCTTGTAGTGACGTCGGGCCTGTATGCTGTGCTAGTGGCTTACCATAAGCCAATCAGTGACAGCTTTGAATATTGGCTGCAGCTTGCATCCCTCGTGTCCTCTTTAGCAAACTTGATTATCGGGATGCTACTGAAGATTCCAGTCCATAAGAGTAACTCTGCTGTGGTTAAGGATTCGGATTCAGTGGCGGTCACTGCGCTGATGATTGGAGCAAACGTGATTGTCATAGCCATCGTTGCAGGTCAGACGGATCATGAGCAGTGGAACCGGGATGGGAGGGGGGA
>JANVCF010123651.1:0-11847 GCA_025388745.1 Hydrozoanthus gracilis
TATTAAGGTGAGGATTCGGGCTTCTGTAGTGATGAATAACTACTTCAGCCCAGTTTTCAAATAATTAGATTATGGGAACAAAAGAATCACCCTTTGCCTCGACTGGTTTTAAAAACTGGAAGAAAGCAGTTGGACAGAATGAGAGCTACCTTGACCAGCATACGAGAAGTGAAGGCCACCAACTGGGTGAGGAAAAAGCAGTGAACTTTTTAAAAACTCAGTTAAGAACCTGGCAAAGACGTCACCTCTATTCTCCAAAAACAGCTAGCGCAGCAACAAGTTAGAATGAAAGAAGGGAATTTGTCTATCATTGACAATGTAATCGCTTTAGGCAAAGGCGAATAGCTTTTTGTTGAAACTGGGTCCAATCCGCACAAGAAGACGGTAACTTTTCATTTTTTGTAAAGTCCAAACATGTCAGGAAGCTAGAACAGCATCTTAAATTTGCACCAGAAAATGCTAAATATACTTCGCCCTACACACAAAACTAAATTATTACATCGTGCAAACATCTCATTAGGGATAAGATCAAGTTAGAAGTACTCAAGTACTGGTGCATCATAGCAGATGACTGGACTACAAGGACTGCTCTAAAAGTGAGCAGGTTAGTCTTTGTATGCACTTTGTCGCTAGCAAAGATGACGTTTGCGAATAATTCCTGGGATTCATTAAGATCAAGCAAATGGATGCGGAGACAATTGCCAATACTATCAAAGCGCACTGAAATGCTTGGGGCTTGATGCGGAAGGTGATGATGGCTATGATGTTGCAGCAGTGATAAGTTCAAGTAAGAATGGTGTACAAGCCAAAATAGTAGCACAGTACCCCAATGCCATTTATGTTCACTGTCATTCGCACATCCTAAATTTAGCAATTGCTAGTGGCTGCAAAAATGTTCCATCAGTTTGCAAAACTTACATGTTTTGGGGGGTGCAGCGCTAAAAGGAAAGAGCTTTTCTTTGATGCTGCTGCAAACCAATCTTTGGAGAAACTCGAACACCAAATGGCAAAATGACGAATCCGAAAAAGCCCTGCAGAAAGGCGCAAGGAGAACAACCATGCCAAAATTTTGCGCCACACGTTAGGCTGCCAGAGTGTCGCCACTTTCGGCACTTACGGCAAAGTATGCTACTCTTCTACCAGTTTTAGTAGAACTATCACAGGGGATGCTCATTCTGGTGCTAACTCATACATATAAGGCTACTTGAAGATCCTCAATTTATTGCTACACTGGCAGTGGCACAAACCATACTTAGTTATCTCGCTCCACTGACAAAGTTTCCTCGAGTAAAGAACTGCAAGGTGCATACAAAGATGTGGCCTTGGCAACAGAATGCATTCGAGGAGCAAGATAGAAAAGCTAACCAGATCTGTGGATATTACAACGACCAAGGCTCGCATGCAGAAATTGAATGACAGGGAGTTGAGTTTTATATGGGCAAATATTTATGCAGTATGTATCAGATTTAACCAATGAAAATGCCAGAAAAAAGCCATATTGAGCAGAAAATGACGGGCACATATAATAATTATCCAATCTACAATTGCATTTTTCAACTTTCTTATTCCATTTTGTTAAACCGGCATATTCTTAAAAGAGATATGCTCAAAATATCTGTTGTTGTGGTGTTAATACAAGTTCAATGTTCTTCCATTGTGGTGGAATTACACAGAATACAACAAGGTACAAACATTCCATTTCATAATCTTCTGCACATCACAATAGATACAATGGCTAAAGAAGATGTAGTTAGCGTCTATTGATCTCGAGGATTGCAAATTCCGAGAGTATGAAGTTGCTCGACTGAAGCACACTAGACAGCACACTAGCAATGAACTAGACAGCAGCAGGAGACCGCTGGGAAACAAACTAAAATCCTGAGCGCCAGAGCCCTGCAGAGCACATGCCAGTGAAATCCTTGATCAGCTGAACCGCATTCACGAAATGAGAGGAATTGGAAGGGCTTCTTAAAACAGGAAAACCCGGCACGGAACTTTGTCCTGTATGCATCAAATTCCTCAAAGCTATTGATGGCTTCCTTTCTCGTACAGGCCGTAGGATTTCACAGCAACGATCGTTACCGGTAGTGTGTCGTTACCGTGCTGGGAAAATCACGGAAGTGAAATTCCGTTTCCAATGAATAAAAATGCAGCATGTACGAGAAATCAAAGACTCAACAGTTGAAGTCACCAATCGACTGTGTACCGGGCTTTTCTCTGTTCGTTTTCCACACCAAAACACGAAGAAATGTAAAGCAAGTTTCACAACCGTTTTATTTAGTGTCCGCCATCTTGTTTCTATCCCATAGTGCATTTCTCTAGTATACGTTCTGCAAAGGGCCGAGCCATCACTACACGTGGTTGAGTTGTAAGCATAGCGCCCGCTCCGAAAAAGAAAAAATCAGATTCTGTTTCGTTCAGAAAATGGGCTTTTTGTGCCGACTTCAGTGCTGACACTGAAGAAGATAATAATATCGCAAAAATTTTCTGCAAGATATGCAGAGAACATTACACGTGAGTATATTACGACAACTATGAATACTCATTAATGATAAAAAACGGACAGCAATTTGCAAGTCAAAGTGTGTTTGTTATTTTTTATTCGGATTCAGATGAATTTGTTCCACACTATTAACATTCGAAAACGCAAGAGACAAAATACATGTATCAATAAGTTATCGAGTTGTGTTATTTATGGGATAAATTCCTCCAGACTTTAAAGTGTACATGACAGAATTACGGTTTCCGCTAATTGCAAGTGATGATGTATATAGAAAAGGGATAACTGTTACAAAAAGGAAAATAAAAAACATTTCCTTGAATTTTAGCGGCTGAAAAAAATTAATTTCACTTAAAAAATGTCCCAAGGACTGGGGGCGAGATTACGGGTCGTGACGTCACAAGGTTTGAAGATTTTGATCTCACATGTGTAGCAGCTTACAAAACACGATGTCAAGCAACTCGGAGTCTGAAGAGCTTTCAATCTCTGTCAGCTCGGAAGAAAGTATTTCTGATACCGTTTCTGAGGAATATCAATGGGCAGGGAACAACATCGTTCCGTATGAAGATGAACTGCTAACGGATGTCACGAGTGAAACTTCTAAGGATAATGAAAAGAGACAGACCTCGATGGTCTGATGCCAGTCATTCTTGAGGCCAGATATTGCCTAAATGTGGAGTTGAAGTCGTGGTAAAAGTTCATTATCGTTTCTTTGTGTTGTTCAATGTGTTATCCTTCCGTTACACATGAGACGAGTTGAAAACTAGTATATATACTCGACTGGACTTTCACTGTTTACGCTACTATTTTCAGGTGCCGTTGCGAAACTTGCAGAATTGAACTGTTAAGTGGATCTCTTGAATTCCGTTGTTGTAGAGAAGTTACGAATACGCTGGGTAAAACGTTTTTTGATGGATCCATCGAAACGATAAAATGCATCACAGAACATGAGGATTATGCTGAGGACTTGTTTGCTTATTTCTTCATACAGCAAGCTAAATTAAATGTTAGCTAAAACTTTGTGTCAATCACGTGCAGGCAATGACAATAATAAATTGATGGATATGGATTATTTCTCGATATATATTCGATTTTGGCAGAGGATATATTTACATTTGTAGTTATTTAATTTTTTTTTAGGTTTCGAATGAAATTCCGATTTTAAATTTTTACCTAGCTGGTTTTAAATCATTATAATTTCTGCTGTACGTGCAAGGAAATTCGTAAAGAGGCGATAAGCAAAGGCTTATAAAGGCAACGTGGAAAAACACATTAGAAGTGGGTCTCTACATCAGTGGGCAAAGGAAAAATTCTGCAGGAAGGAACGAAGTGGAGAAACTGATCCAAAGCAGGCAAAGACGAAGCGCAAGCAACACCCACAAGATGCATTGCTGACTCAAAAAGAAACAATCAAACCCAGCTTTTCAAAACAGCATTATCTCTGGTTATGGGTGAAAAACCGTTTTCTGTTTTTCCCTCTGCTATCTGAATGCAAAAGCGGAATGGTGTAAAGTTTAATCCTGGGAAAGATGACAAGCATTAATGTGAAATTTTTGTTCATTTTCTTGCGGAAGCTGTCAGGAACGATATCACATTTATCTTGGAGCTGGCAAGTTTTTTTGCTGGGGAAATGGACGGCTCTGAACCATGAAAAACAAGAGAGGAAAGGAACTTACTTATTGCAAAGTCGTCATCCGTGGACAGGCAGTTGAATTTTTCCTTAGGTGCCAGAAGAAGGCTGATTTTGTAAGTGTTGATGCTGCTAGTACAAAGAAGGCATTTGATGAAGCATTTAAAAAGCAGTATAGCCTATCGCCAGAGAGGTACAACGACCACCTGGTTGCTGTTTGTGCTGATGGAGCAAGTTTAAACATGGGAAGGATTTCGGGTGTTTGTATGGTGATAAAAGTGTCACGACCATGGTTGCTTGTTGTTCATTGCGCAACAATAGACTGGAACTGGCATATGCTGATGCTTTCGAATCAAATGAATCCTTCCAGCGCTTAGATGACATGATGGTGAAGATCTTTTACTTGTTCCAACACAGTGGAAGGAATAAGCGGTTCTTTATCCGATTGGCAGAGAAGATTTCAGTGACGTGGGTGTCATTTGTCAACACCAAGGGAACCAGATTTCAAGCACACCACTATCGTGGTATCAGAGTGATGATTGTCAACTAACTTACATTATTGTTGTTTGCAGAAAATATGCTTGCTGCAGACAACAAGTCGTGCAAACCTGATCTGAAGTCACAGCTTTAAGGCTATCTGAGTGGGTGACGTATGGCAATCTTGGCACCCTCGAGATGTACTGCAGAGTCTGGCTGATATCCCATCTCAGCCTGATTATGCATAGACAGAAAATTTTGATCACAGATGTTTTTGAATGCCTGAGGAGTGTAAGCGAGAGCTAAGTCTGTTTGCTGCTGCACCAGAGCCCGTGTTCCCATTTACGGTCCAAATTGACGATGCAGATGACAATGCAACTCTGAACGTGACTGCTACAAACCTTCCTGCTACAACACGATTTATGGAAAAGCAAGGATGTCCGAAAAGCAGAGGCGTCAGGCTGACAAATGCCTGACACGAGTCAGAGAAACTTTACACTAAAAAAGGTGACACAGGGGAAGCAGAAGATACAAGGCATAAAGCAACATCTCAATCTAGCCATTAACTCATGCCTTGATAAGCGATTGCCAGTAATCGAGGCAATGAGAGTAGCTGACCCTCCCACTTGGAATCTTGGTGACCCAAACTCTGGCAAAGCATCGGAACCCTGGCCGATCACTTTCATTCTCAACTCAGTAACCACAATTTCAACCTGGAATTTGCTCTTAAAAAACTGAAAGCTGGCAAATTCAAGGGGTGCAAGGGAGAGATTTCCTTCTGGCAGAGGACGTTTGAGGAGTATCATGACAAATTTCCTCATTTCCTCCTAATGTTTGACTTCTTACAAACTGAATTACTTTTTATTTCAATTTTAGAATTAGTTATGCTGTTTACCTTCTGGAAAGGTTGCACAGCATGTGTCATGACAAAAGATTGCGTGTGCACTACATATGTACGACATTAGCTCCCTTCTTGAAAAACACCTTCAGGTGAGAAACTTGTGATTTTATCTCCCTGACATTGTATTGTCTAAAGTTCTTTTTGGTCCATTGAAATAAATGTTTGCCACAGAAGACCAGAAGAAATAGTTCGACCGAACCTATACTCAAGAGGCCACACAGAGACAGAAAACCTCAATTGCATCTGAAGGACTTTGTGTTCACTGGCAGATAAGTTACGCAAAACATTAATAGCACTTTCATACACTTTATTAATGCGGACGAACTTTCAATAATGCTATTTGCATTGTACCAACTTTCAATAGCATCAACGGATGAACAAGTGCGCTTTTGGACAGTCAAAGGTAACAAACATACAACAGAAAATCAATGACAAACAATGGCGTGTTAAAAACATACATTAATGCAATTTGCATAGAGTTGCACAATCAATTACACCTTTATACAATCATTGGTATGAAAAGCCAATCATTAAGATGAACCAACAGACGTTGGTATTTTTATAACGAACTTTAGGAAAAAATCACTTGAAATTGCTTAATTTTATTCAATGGCTTGGTTGCACATGCAGTAGTTGACTGCTGTCATCACAAGGCACCATTCAACACACAAAAGCTAAAGGTACGGCCCTCAAAAAGTTAAATCCTTTTAAATTGCAAAGTTTCAATTCCTCATGAGATGTTGAAAACAGAGGACTCCAATTTCAGAGTAAACCCAACAAACATGTCACTCTTATTTGGGAGTGATTGTCTGTTTTCGGAGTGCACCACAAAACACATCCACGCTCGGAAATTGTTGCTCATATTCGGGCCATGTCCACCTCTCACCAGGCTTCATGCTTAAAATCTCGCGCGGCCATTTTTGCCATCCATTGGTGATCAAAAACTACCAAGCATTGAACCCTTTTTATGGGGAACTGGGACGAGTACACAAATTCTAGGCGAAAAATCCGGAATCCTCAAATAAAAAGCTTTGCTTTGACATCCATTTGCCGTATATCTCTCGACTTTCCATGGGTTAAGAAAGCTTCGAAGTGCAAGTCTTCAAAAAACATCTTATTCTTCACAAACAGGGTTGAAGTAGAGTTTGAGAAAGATTTATTTGAGTTTATTTGCAGCCAGTTTTGTAAAACTAAAACCACAGTTCCCTCGAAAAGGTATTTATTTTTTGTTTTTGTAAAAATATGTATGTGTTTAAAGCACAAGTGTTCGAATTCTTGTATCTGAAATCCGCATTTCTGCGTTCTAGGTCAAAAACTGTATAACTTCGTACTATGATTTCCGACTGCAATATATGGGAACAAAAAGAAAACCCCACGAAGGTCTCCTTAGTGTTCGTCAAAACGTCGATTCCCGCTTGGCGAACTTTCGATACAAAAAGCTAACCTCCGCAATGAGTATTTATCAAAAAGTAAAGAACTGTGTGCGTTAAAAAAGATAAATAAGCGGCTCAACGAGAAAAGTGAGAAGTTAAAATAATGTATGAATCAGCTTGAGCTAACACGAGTTCAACCACATTCAAGTGCATATGCCTCCACCAGACGAAAGAAAGACCCCTCTGAGCTTTCTAGTGATGGTAACCTTAAGTTACCTCGACGAAGTGCACATCGGAGGCAATTGGAAACCATATTGGCTGTTACAGAGATACATGGAGGCAGTATAGAGAACAGAGGTCCTGCTTTAGAAGGTATGATCTCTACTATCCTAAAGTATGGAAAAGTAAATGATTTAAGCAACTATTTTCGTTCATCAAAAAAGAAAAAAGCAGCACTGATGGAAATAAAGTTGGAGACACAGTATTATGAAAAAAGCAATGAAAATGTTGTCCGGTCTCTTTCATTGCTCTACGCGGTAGGGATTATTGGAAAAGTGAAGTATCAGCAAGGCAGGTCTATACTTGTTATGAAGCACACTGGAAAGAGCTCTAAAAAAGGAACCCCTTCAAAGCAACGGATCACATTTGGTTTGGCATCCCTATTCCAAAACCACTTGCTTACAAAGAGTTAATGCATAACATTGCACAAATTGACATTGGAGAACTAATTTCTGTGAAAGACACCTTGTGTGCTACCCAGAACAGAGAGTTTCTGATGTGTACAGAAAATTAGAAAAAATGCTTTTCACCCTGAGCAACTTCTACCTTGAAACGGATCCCATCAGAAAGGAGAGTGAAAGTCTGATTTGGTTTGACGAGAAAGGAACTTTTAAAATATCAACTTAGTGGTGCGGTGCCCCATTTGGAAAATGGGATGAATCAATGTCTTGCTTGATTAGCTTCCTGAATGTGGGTTCTAGAGCTGCAAGCCCCAACGACAACTTCATTTTGTTTGGTGCCAATTGTAAGGAGGATCATGCTGCCGTGTTACATTGTGTTACATCCCAATGGCAATTGCAAAAGGCAATAGCGTCGAGCTGAACACCTTTAAATCATATGGGGTTGACAACATTATCGGCTTTGACACAGAAGAGAAGAATGGCAGAACGTACGTAAATTTCATTTGGTGCAAAGTGTGTGCCAGACACGAAGAAGGAATAAAGAAACACCCGAAACTAAAAGGGAACACGAAGGCATCAGCAATGGCGTTCGTAAAAGGCACAAACGTCGTAACTAAGCACCAGGTACGTTAATATTTATATTTATTATCTTCACAGAAGAATGCCAGAACCAATTTGCTTTCTAATAACCTGTCATCGGATATATTTTGATTATTTCGATGCAAAGTTTTTTTAGTCAACCAGCAGTATACTATACAGGTTTTAAACATACATACCTATGAACTTATGTTATAGATTTTGAGACATTTGAACAACAGCACCGGGCACCAGATTGCCGTTGAGCTCGAGAAAGCAAAATCGTGAGACGAAATGGGCACATTTCAGATAGAATCGCTTGGAACTGGACCGAAACAACTTCGAGTAGACATGATGCATAAAAAGGCTTCAACTGAAGCGTACCAAAAGTTGATGCGAACAGCATACGAGTTAGCCTTAAATACGAGCCTTCCACTTAGCGCATTTGAAGAGATGGTAAAATGTCAGCGAGAAAATGGTATTGCTTTGATTGATGGCAAACACGATGGAAAATCCGCGAAAAAATCCATGACGAGCATATACAAAGCAGTGACTGAGAAAATCGCCGTTATCCTGGCAAGTAAACACGCTATGTCCTTGCTGAGTGATGCTTCACAAGCGCGGAAAACCAAGAGTTAGTACTTATCCGAAAGGAAAGATGCGGTAAATATTCTATTCATACCTTTATCTCATTTGTGTCAACTCGTGTATTTGAACGTAGCAGGCCGTTTGACAAAGGGTTCTCCACACAGCGCGGCACCGCGCCGCTCTAATCTCTTCAGCGGAAAATTTGTAAAATTTAAAAATTTTAACAGCAAAATCATTCACAAATAGGCGATTTGCACTAACGGGTCACGTGACAGTTTGGTTGGCAAGCGGGCTCGAGTGACTTGCAAGCCGAGTCAAACACTGCCGGAAAAACCAGGTCAGGATTTACCCATCTTCATGACTTATTCATATATATTCAACGAATTCAAGCATGGTATGTCTGAGTGATCCTCACAACCAAGAAACATTCCTAGGGCATCTTTACTCGGGCCGTGAGGCACCGAGTCAAGAATTCGAGGCTGTTCTTTTTCGTCGTGTCGCGTTAGTATCGCGGGCTCGCAAAATTGGCATGCGGTTTTGCGTGACCATCCCACAATGCTTGTCGAGCTGCATGTAAAAGCACAAGGGTCGGAGTTTTTTTACTTTTTACTGTACATCTTTCCAGTTTTACTTGTGTGTTACATTGCCAAGATTTTTTCAACTACTCAAATCGGAAGCAATGTGATCTTTTGATTATTTTTTCTCGGTTTTACATGAGGTTTGGCATGTGAGAATTGACACGAGGTTTAACCGTTTCACATGCGAACTTGTCATTCTTTTTATCTTTATTTGATCCTAACATGAGATTCTAGGCATAACGTGGAAGGACAAAGTAACAAACCAAGACGTTCTACGTCGTGCCGAAGCTCCTGGTGTTGAAGTGTTGGTCACTAAAGCACAGCTACGCTGGACAGGACATGTCATGCGGATGGATGACAGCCGGTTGCCAAAGCAGGTGTTCTGTTCAGAACTGGCGTTGGGAAAGCGTAAGCAGGGGGGACAGCGCATGCGCTACAAAGACACACTGAAGAATTCCCTGAAAGGATGTAACATCCCAATAGTTGGTTGGGAAGCAATAGCTAGTGAGAGAGCAGCGTGGAGGCAAGCCGCCAACAAAGGGATCCTAAATCTGGAAGCTGGAAGACTTGACAAAAAGAGGAAACGTAGGAAAGAGAGAATCTCGCAGCCAAATGTAGAGTTTACTTGCCCTCTGTGCGAGCAGATCTGCGCTTCGGGGTTTGGCCTGCGCGCCCATCAAAGACGCCATTGAGGCTGTCATCGTTTCGATGTTCTCCAACGATATGGACAAAGTTAGCTTTTCGTTTTCTTGGTTTGTCTAAAATTTGGGTTTTTCGAGAGAACTTACTCAGCTACAACTTATTTGAGAAACTTGGTTTTTAGTTTTGTTTTTACAGTTACTCTACTTGAGTCTTGAGAACTACCGCAGGCTACGCATTCACTGATTCAGCATTGCAGTTCCCAAAGTTCTGCGTATCGACTCTTCATGCTTTCTAGTCATGTTATCTTTTCCTTAAAAGTTAACATAACCTGTAACACCCATCACTAAAGCATCCTTGTACTCCGACAGTAAGACTATCCCCATTTTATGCGCTTTTAATTTTTTTTTAACGAAAACAAGCTTTGATGAGGGTTCCTATGGATTTTCATAGTAAGGCAAAAAAAAAACAAGTGTTAGAGCAGAGTTAAACCATTTGATTATTAGAAACTATTTAGATATTTGATTATTGTTACTTAAAAACTGAGTTTTGGAAGTTTCTAATCCGAGTAAATACAAGATGAAGACCTCGACAATGTATATGCATCTATTTGTTTCTATGAGTTAGGATCTAAGTTCATTCTTACAGAAAGTTGGACTAAGTCAACTGTGTTTTCTTGGTAGGTCTAAGATTTGGGTTAAGATTTCAAGAGAATTTTTAAGCCATGAGATTAAATAATGTGTTTCCGGTTTTTCCCAAATTTAAAATGCAGATATTGGACATAGGTACTGGCCATATTAATGTAATTCATGGAGCCAGTTGTCGAGGAGTTCTTTCCAGTAATTCTTCTATTAGTAAGAAAAATCTAAAGAGAGTTATTTTAGATAACAAAGGGGAAAAAAAGGCTTTTTATTGTGGATTTCAAGTTACTGCATCAGTTGTGTTTTTAAGTACCAAGTAACACGTGGACTTAGCTACAGTGTCTTGGCATATAATGCTGACAAGTTGGTTAAAACAGTACATAATTTCTTAAATGTAGAATCCCTTATTCATATGTTTTGTGCAACTATCATAAGTAAATTTAATTGTTTTGAATCAAATTATGAGATACTATTTCTTTCATGTTCATGTGAGTTGTTGAACAAGGAAAGGAAACAAATAATTAGAAAACACAAGTCTTCGACAGCACAGGCATCATCTGCTAAAAAAATAAGAGATGACTATCTTTCATTGGAGAATAGTACTAGGAGAGAAAAACTCTATTCAGACAAGGCTAAAAAGTATAAAACTATGAATCCACAAGAAAAAAAAGAACTCCTTTCAAAAATGGGTGAAAAGTATAATATGGATTCACAAAGAAAAGAATTACTTCTCAATAATATTAAACAGAAGTACCATGAAATGGAACCAGCAGCAAAAAGACAGAAGCTTGTTAAAAAAAAGAAAAGAGAAAAGTTAATGACAACAAAATACACAAGTTACAACACTATTTGACAGTGTTTAAACAAAAAATTAGAGAAGGACCTAACTATTTCTGTTCAGTATGCAATAGATTACTTTACAGGGAAACTGTTGTAGCATTAGACAATAGTAAGTATAGCATACAACATCTTTTTACTGATATAAATTCGTTTGATGGCAAAGAATACATCTGTAAAACCTGTCATTCAAAGTTTCTGAAAGGAAAAATTCCTTGTCAGGCTGTTTACAATAAACCTGTATTTAGAAAGAATACAAATTATAATTTCAGTGTCAGGGACAGTTTGAGAAATGTAGGTGCTGCTTTCCTCTCAACTAGAGAAGTAAATGCGCAAGAATGTGTGTATCCGTGCATGCCAGAGCTTTGGTTGAGGAAAACATTTCCAAAAACAATATTTGTGAGTACTGATTTGCCACAAAATAGAT
>JANVCF010123762.1:0-11845 GCA_025388745.1 Hydrozoanthus gracilis
CCACCTCTATATTTGGGTGGTAGATATGAAAGTCGTACTTTTTAGGGGTTAAAATTGTCGGTCCGGTATTTTTTAGGGGTTGTTAAAAGGAATTCTGTGGTGAGCCAAGAGTCTGGTATTTTTTAGGATTTGGAAAACCCCGAGCTGTTGGACTGCTTGCAGTCCCGTGTTTTAGCAAACGTGCATACTGAAAAGACGTTAAGAAAAAAGTTCTTTAACGAACGTTCTAATACGGGCGCGTCTTTATTCACTGCATACCACGAGGAACTTTGCGCCGATCCGCTTGCTGTCAAGGGAAAATTGGTACTTTTTAGGGTAATTTTAAAACCGAGAGGTATTTTTTAGGGGGGAAATTTTTTATCTATTGGTATTTTTAGGGTGTTTTTGGGACTTTTCCGACGATCAACTCTACATTTTGATCCCGAAGTTCTCGAGTTCGCTGTGTGTTATCACTTTCGAGAGAGTCGAAATTTCCTTTAAACGAGCAAACAGAAGGCATAAATAATAAACCCGATAATGTGTCAAAAAAACAACCATTAGAACACAAAGCCCAAGCTAAGCTGAAATTCTCCAAAATATCAAACGCAGTGGCCACGTGCAGTCGCCGACTGCCTGTTTTTAAGTGACATCCGAGTTTGTTTTTTTACTGAAGTTTATTGACTTGAGCCCGATTTAATTTGTGCAGTGTTTACAACATTTTTTTTATCAGATCGAAAAGGGAAACTTGTTCATTTAAGAGTGAATAAACGGTTTACTTCACATCCACTTTTCTTTACAATTACAGGCTTTTTTTATATTTAGATTGTTGTATGTTTCTTTGCAAGATAAAACCGTAAGGTTTTCGAGCTAGCTACTAGTAAAAATAAAAGCACCACTGAGTGATTCAGCTAATTTTGTTAATGCTGTTGTAGCTTCTTTTTTTGACCCTCTAAGTCACCTAAAAAACATTCTGGATCGGGGTAAATTTTCATTTTTGTTAATTACAATTACTTCAAAGCCTTAACTTAAAGCTATTAAAAGTGTAAAACAAGTGATTTTTGTAATTTATGGGATGACAATATTATTACGTAATACAAGAACATGCAACCTGTTTATTAATGGGATTCGCTACTCTTGTTCTATCGAATCTCCAGCTTTTTTTCCCTTCAATAACAGAAACTAAAAAAAAAAACAGTTTAAGTTGGGTATTAAGTTGTTACTTGTTTTTTCGACAGGTTGTGGCTTTTTCTGGGCTGGTCATGCCCACAAAAACGTAACGGCGTATTTTCCTCCTCGAACAGCAGTTATGGCTGAAGCGAATAAACGGCCAACGATTGAAATGACTGCTCAAAGTTCGTTTTGCAAAGTCAATGAAGCTGCCTCGACATATCTTGCGTGTGACGGCCACTGGGAGACAATCGCAAGCAGGGATGGAAAACGGAGATTTAAACTGCTTTACATGTCAGGCGATCACTTGTCGGAGAAATACTAGCTAAAGGTCTGTGTAGTCTTATATACATATTTAGTAAAATCATACTAGTGGTCTATCATGAATGCTGCATTCTGATTCGCTACGCTACTCATAGGCTATAGGTATTAGTGATAGCCTACGAGTAGTGATTGCGCGTGATCATACTTGTCGTAATCATTTAAGAATTAATTTCAGAGCTTTAAAAAATATTTTTTACCTCTGATTTTTGACCAACTAGTATGATTTTACTAAAACAATTATCCCTCTCACCCTCATGGGCTAGTAGCCAAACAGCCTATTCGGCCTGCGGCCTCATGGGCTATTGGCTTCTAGCTCATTCGGGCTCGAGGGAAAATTGTTAAATACAACTAGTCGAATAGCCAATCACGAACCGGCAAATTTTCTAGGCCAATACACAAGCATCTTCTGAGATCCAGGTTCTGAGGGATTTCGCAATTTTGTTTTGGTTCATTAATTCGCGAAAGGACATACGTATAAACTTTATAAATATCATATACACGTACATCCATTTACGTCTACCCGATGGCAAATAACAATATCTTTATGCTTAGTAATATTTCCTTCTCGGTTCGAAACAAAAAAATCAACAAAAATTAAGGAAGGTTGAGTGACTAATGAAGACGATATTTATGGTTTGTTGTTTAAACGACCGTTATTTTTATTCACTGGATACTCAAGACCTTTTAAATGGCAGCAATTTTTAAAAATTCTTATGTGCAACCAAATTTGCCTGTATATCTAACCTCACTTCAGGTAACCTTTTCCTTTGAAAGTTTAACTCGAGAACGAGGCTGCCGCGGTTATTAATGCACACGAAAGAATGTCAAAACGCCACTTATATTATTTTACAAAAAATTCTGTTGCATGGACAATTAGAAAAACTAGCCCGGTCGATTGACATTCTGACGCATATTCTTGCTACTCTAATGAACATATTTTGACAGTTTTCAAGTAAACTTTCCAAAAAAAGCATTTCAAGGGATAAATTTACTACAGCACTGTAATTATGTTGCTTGCGGTGAGTTTATATAAAGTCGAGTAACTCATAAAGTTTTCATAACCAAGAAGGCTTTCAAACCTAGTAAAATCGACTTTGCGTAATTATTTTTAGCACATAACTTTACTTTGACAGCAAAAACTTCATACATGTAAGTTTGGATCCGAATTGTTGAACAGATGGCTAAAGTTCTTATTCCTTGTGCTGCGAAATTAAAAATTTAGTTAAACGTTGAACTCATACAAAGAGGTTTGAAAATTTTCCGAGCCTAAAATAATATTTGGTCAGAGCACTATATATATTTTTTAAAGTTTTATGGTTAACACTTCCATCCGTTTTTTAATTTTTTTTTAGATTTTTTTTTATTAAAGTAAGACATTCTAGCCGTTTATTTCTTAAGTATTAACTTTACTCAGTTTTACTGTTTGGAAATAATTTAGTTCATTCATGAGCACTGAAGAAAAATAATTATTATTAACAGATAATAACTTCAGACTCAGGATGCCCAGACCTACGAGGAAGGATCGTTAAACTGGTCCTCACGTGTGAGCCAATAACAGGGCAGCCGTGCATCCTACTGAAGAATACTGGAAATGTGAAATGTAGGTATAAAAAACGAAAACATTTTATCCCATTCTAGATTTGGCTTTGGATTTTGTGAATAGGGGAAAGGCAACAAGTACCAACGACTTGCTACTTCAAAATGAAAAAAAAAATGACCTAACTAAACGGAATGATGCGAAACCCTAATGCTATCTACTCGAACGTCAGAATGAAGTCAGGAGGACGTCATTTGAATAATCATCAGTGTTTGTCGTTGCTTTTGAAAAAAGAAGTAAATTATTCTTTTTGAATGAATTTTTACAAGAATGATATGCTTACAACAAAGTTGTTTTTGCCATTTTTTTCTACGAGATTTCTACAAGTTGTATTCGTTAGGATGGTTTTTTTGTAATTATTGCTGAAACTTGGTATCTCAAAACTAAAAAAAATCTAACTTTTGCAGAAAATGCAACTCAAATTTACATTTGAATTCAAAGGTCTTTTCGTAACTGTTTTGTAGAAAACTTGTAATTAGGTTGCATCTTGGTTCTTACAAAAATATATTTGGACGGAGGAGCAGAAAGTTAGTTACAACTTTTATGAAGATCCAGATATATTTAATTGAAATGTTTCGGCATGCCTTATGCCCTCGTCAGAATAACGAGTCAAGTACAGCACATCGCATATAGATGGAATAGAACAATAGAACTAAATATGTTAAATACAGAGCATAGTACAATGAATGGTAAATTAAAGAGATAGCTTTAAGTTGATATGTGAGAGTTGTTGATTGAGTGAGGGCTTTTCCCAAAGGATATGAATAGCCTCTTTGATTTTAAGTTGTGAAAGTTGGAAAAACAATCAGGCGAACATTTCATGTTGAACATTAAGTTAGTTTTCTCTAGTATGAAAATAAGATCATTGTTTGGCGTGAAAGTCCCTATCCCCGAAGGACTCAGATCTCTTTTTGTTTATAAATTTACTTGTTCAAGCTGTGCAACTTGCTATGTCGGAGAGACCTCCCGACATTTTACAACAAGGATCAATGAGCACCTCATAACGGATATGGCCTCGCACGTACGTATACAAGCATTTAATGTCAAATGAAAACTGCCGGCAAAAATGTTCGCCTGATTGTTTTTCCATTCTAGATCAAGCCGCAAACATTTCTCTGATATTGCTCAAATAAGCACATTTCTACGGAAGGGACTATCGTCATTTCTTTTGATTTTATATATGGTTGCTGCATGGTTAAATGTTTCTTTTTCTGTTCACTGTATAACTCATTCTACTTCATTCATAATACGAAGATGATTGTTAATTGATTGTTAACTTATTACAAAGCACTTTTTTTTCTTAAATCAAAATGTAAATAACCTCATTATATCCCTTTCCCCCTTTCTGTATATGTGTAATTTACTTTTCGTAAGTATATTCTGACTGATACACCCCGACTAGCTAGGCTATTTGCGGATCAGTCAGTAACAAAAAACGTAAATATTGAACTATTGATCATGATATCATAATAAAGTTGAAGTTGAAGTTGGCGTCGACTTTAAAGTTCTTTTGTCTGCATTCAACTAAGCCTACTTGCCTCGTTTTGGGTAACAAATTGAGAGTCGAGACTATTAGGGCTAACTTGAGTGGAGAAAAAACTATTTTAGAAATTAAACCTATAGTCTATAGTTATGACACACCAGAAGCAGGGTTTTCAGCATCTCGTATCTCACAACCGTATCCTAAGGCTAAGAACTTAATACATTAATCCGCAATTGTCGTCACTTACATTTTCTCCTTATGTGAACCATCATGAAGGTCCAGTGGATCCTTTCAGAGCTACACCTCGGCCATCTATCCCCACACCTCAACCCCAGCCCGACTTGACAACAACATCCTCAACAGAGGTAAGAGTTTAATCTACTATACAGACGCGAAGCATTTGTAAATTTAAACATGAATTTTGGGATGCGTAAAAGCTCAAAATCTTTTACAACTTTACAACAGAAGGTTGAACTTTCTGATCCTCGCGAAAAGAATGGCGCAAAAATGGCACGAAATAGGCCTTCTGCATGTTGAAGTCAAACTAGTCAACTTCACCACCTCGTATTCAAGAAATAGGTATGAGCATTTTGCATGTGCAAACCTTGTTCAAGGAGGAACTCTTTTTATTTGTGGACGCTTTTGGGTTTGATTTATGAAAATACTCACACTTTCGTGATTCGAAAGCGAGGCTTGAGGGTGTTTGACGTAAGCATGCATAAGGCCTATTACATTAAACGACCCCGATGGTTGCCAAAACATTTTTTTTGCATACTTTTGTATACTAAGCTGTTGAACTAAGCATTTGCAATGTGTTCCAGGAAAAGTATTATATAGTAGCAACTTTATTTCTGTGATTTTCACACTTTACTCAGGATGACCAATTTTCTGTGGAGACGAAATAATCAGCATTTCGTTATGACTCTCAACGTTTTTTGTTCTTATTAGCTGTTTGGAGGGTATTTGTGGGTGCTAGTTCGAGGCGGGGCGCTAGTCCGAATAAATCTAGTATTTCTGTATGATTTTATCTGTTTTCCACACAAGCACACTTGCAAATTCTACAACATCACACAGTTCTCAGCTGTTGACAAACATAAAAACGGAGGTATTGGTTTTTAGCGTAGACATTCAAAGACATAGTCTTTTGATTAGTGGAAAATTTCTAAAATCTGGAGCACAATCTCTGTACAGTTTTATTGGTTAGGATAGTCTCCAAGTTCTTGGAGTTTTAAAGACAAAGTGGAACTTATGTTTTCAGTCCTAGTTTTCACTTCCGGTCTTTTCTATCAATCCAGGAAGACTCACCAGACAACAAGGAAAAAAATAAAGGTTCTCAGGTGCCCGAAGAGCCAAAGGCAAATATCGTTGCCATAGCAACTGGACTGGCTGCAGCCGTTGTCGTTCTCCTGGTTGCCCTTATTGTCGTTTTGTTTCTGTTCTGCAAAGAACTGAGGCGAAACAGGTGAGTGAAAGAATAACACTTGCAATCGATAGATTAAATATAGTCACTTATAATGACTAAGAGTTTATCGATTATAAAACAATTTTTTGTAACAGTTTTAGGAGCTTAGAATTTACTTTATTTTAAACAAATAAATTATTCATTTTCTTAAATAAGTTCTTCCAGCGGAGGTAGCGCAAAATGATCGAAGCCAAATATTTTTGCCATTATCTTTTGTTATTAGTTTGCGCGAGACTTTTTTTAAAATTGCAACCGATCTACCAGGTATTGCACCCTACTACGCAAAAAGTTTAACACAGGAAAATTTTTGCTTGTCTAAGGCACCGTAGTCGGGTTGCAATGGATTAAAATTTTTGCGGAGTAATGGTACAGTTTCTGGTGTAGCAAACGAAATGTGACAAGACTCTCGTGATTGCGTGGTGATAGATAGGTTTTTTAAAAACATCAAGATTGCAGTCTGAAGTGCGCAAACTTTACAATACACAAAAATGATCGAAACTATTTAAAAATACTCTAAAGGGTAAAAAAGAAGATAAAAAACTGAATGGATACAAAAATACGTATATGTACAATTTACAAAGAACTTGAGCTGTTTTCACACATTGCATGAAAGAAAGAGTGCTTAAACTATTTGTGCGCGCACGTTCTCGTCCAAAAAGTATCAACATCGACATCGTTGTGTCTGCACCTAAAAAGTGCCAACTCACGATACCATTTTGACTCTCCTACTAAAACAGTTCATCTGCTGGATCCCACCATGCATAATTGGCTTGAACAATCAAAAACGTATTATTCTTTAATACGCAAAAATGGCGAACTGTATATTTAACCAGAATTTCTAGCGCGTCAACGCCTGAAACTGTCCATAAAAAGAAAAAAAAATCTGTAGCCTAAACTTTGACACGCACAGTGTTATTAGTAGAAGGAACAGTCTTAGTAACTCTACCCTCATGAGCTTCTTTTAGCGGTGTTAAGTTCTAATGTATTGTGGTAAAAAGATTCAGGATGTTTTAAGTTTAGAGAGTGACCAATCCTATTCCGCCTCTTTGGATGTTGAGATAAAATTTTGGCATTGGGTCTAACTCGCACACTCTCAAGAATTAGGACCAAGAGACAGAGAGCCATAACTTTTCCTTGAGTTAAACAGCTCTTTTTAAACATAGCAATTTAGTTCCGCCTCTAGTTACCCAAGCAAAATGGTCAATCCATTTAGCAAAGCTATACATTCTTCGTGCCCCCTTTAAATTTCTTGCAAGTCAAAAGGTCATCGATTGTCTGATTTACAGGCCCAAATAAAAGTTGTTTCACAATGGTCTTTTTTGGTGTTAAAATGTCCTTTTTCAAAGTGAATTAAAGTAGGTTTTCAACTTCTCATAAGTTTCCTGAGCGCAATAGTAAAATGATTCCCGGAAAGTTTCAAACCTATTTCTTTCCTTAATTGCTGTTTCTTTTGCTTCAGAGATTAGGAAACACTTCGCCAATCATCTTCAGGTATGTGTCTACAGTAACTTGAAGATTTTTTTTTGATACAATAATATTTGTGTTTTGCTTTCTTAATTCCTGAGTTTATTCAAAGAGTCGTTGAGTGAAGTAAGCAGAGGGAACGCAATACCGTTAAGAAGCGGCGCCGAAGGTTGTCATCGCAAACGGGTCACGGTTTTTGGCAGAGTTTGTGCGATATGTGTCAGTTTGAACCAAGATGAAATACTCAATTATGATTTCCAACTTAGATTTATGCCAGGACATGGAATTTTACAAAGTAACGGATTGCAAGTGCATCACTATAGAAAACCGGGCGGATAACTTGTTAACCGCAATATAAGGACGAAGTTCACTTCCAGTGGACACTTCTCCTATGGAGAAGTGGAGCTTCTTTGCACAGTCCTTTGTAGTAATAGGTAGTTGAGGTGAACCCGGATGGCTGAAGATTGGAAAGGGTTATACGATTAAAAATCTCGTTAACACTAACTTCACCAGGTGGCCCAATACATGTATATAACACAGGGAGCCACATATATCCTTTGTGTGATTGAAATGTTTAAATGCAAACTTAACGTAGGCATCACAGTATCCCTAAACTAAGGGCGCTATTAAACCACAGAAATTACAACGGCACAGAATAACAAGAATATATAAGCCAATCAAAATCTCGACCAACAAAAAGTCATAAATAAGATAACGATTGGTCTTAGGAATGAACGAAAATCTTATACTTGCAAATCTAAAAGTTATAATGTCTTTAACCGCTTTTGGCCGAATAAGTCAAGAAATAAGACATAAAGTATTAAAAAAGTATTAGTCACAATCAGCTAATGAGTCAACGCCTTTTTAAGGAAAACTAATTTAAGACTGTTTTTCCAAATATCCTAACCAACTTGATGTTTCCTTGTTTACGTTACCGAAAATGCAACTTAATGGCCTTCAGTTACCACAACGGCACGTGAGCACGAAATGTCCATCAGTAATGGGACATCAAACCAGACTCAACATGGAACGTCTGAAAACTACCAAGACCTTTATCTCTTAAACAGGGCAACGTACATGAAACTTGGTTCATTAAATGGGGTAAGAACATTTCATCTGTACATAATAGAAAAAATGAAATAATTCCAGGGCTTATGAAACGGTGTAGTGTAGAATTTCACTTAACAGCTGGAGAAGATACATAAGATATAGCATATTTTTAAATACTTGAAACTTAATCATCTTTCTTGCTTAACGAATAACTTATTTGTTTGTTTTAGTTTAGTTTTAATTTGTTTTTTAACATTTTGAATTAAGGAGTCACGGGAGAACAGACAATAGGACTCGAGGTCCCCTTCGTGACATGCCACCCAGCACCCCCAGTTTAACGCCTTATCCGAGAAGACGCGCAGGTCTAACCATTTGCAGATGTTAGAGCAAAGGCAGCACCCTTTCTTCAGCTATTTTAAGACCCTGAGTGAAGTCCGGCACCGGGAATCGAACCTGGGCCTCCCGCACTACAGACTGGCACTTTACCAAATCCAGGCGCATTACAATTATCGAATTAAAACTAAAAGTTCGAATCTGTAACCTTTTCGAACCGAATTTGCAGTTTCAAACAACTTCAGATGCTAGAATAATTAGAAGTTGGTAAAAAAGAGTTTCACAAATCTTTGTTTTACCGACAGGTGCACGAATCAGCAACGTTACCTCAAAGTGATCACGAAATTGACCTCAATCCAGTGGTATTTCGATCCAGTGAAAACAACACTGTAAAAGAAGACTACCAAAGTCTTAACGAACCAACTTCAGATACTTATCAACCTTTGAAGAACAATCGTGTACTCGAAACGTCCACTCTAGAGGTAAGGAAATTTTCTTGCAAGTCGGAAAAGGCGTTGAAAAAGCGAAACACGAATGCAATACCAAAAACAGCACGTTATTCATTGCAACTGAAAACTTGTACAGCTTCTACAAAAATAAAGTGCTTTTATTTGCTGTATTACCTTAATCAACTGAGGTCACAGTCAAATGCAAAACTTCCCTCGGTCCCTTCACAATGAAGGTTGTATATAAAAATATTATTTTTAAGCCTATTAATGACTGTGTGGTCGTCTACTTCGTATTTACGAGCTAACTTTGTTAAGAAACAACATGTAAAGCAAAGGTATAGTTTTCCTTTTTGAAGATAAACGACTTTTAAGACTAAAACAGGGACAAATCAATGACGATGATTTACGTAGATGCCCGTACACTATTTTCTTAATAAAATAATAACAAATGAGTACGTCGTTCATGATTTCTATCCTTATTTAGAAAATCGTCCTTGGCCAGTCACAGCGCGTATTTTACTGAGTTTACTCTAAATATAGAAACAGTGCCACGGGCACCAATAGCTATCTGACTATAGTGCAAAATATCGTCGTTGTTTTCTTGAGTATGAAAACACGGAAAATATTTTTTAAAACTTAAACAGTGGAAAACATTTTTGTACTAGGATGTTGACAATTATCCAATGACTTTGGAAAAAAATATAATGGGATCAGAAATGGAGGCACAGTGCGGAGAAAGGTTCTATTACCTGCATCAATCAAGCCAAAAGTAGCAAGTGCCAAAAAAGTCTATCGCGACTGAGTTTTGGCAACTGCCGCTTTACAAGGTAACGGAGGAAAACTGGTGGCAATTAAGAAGGCGATCTGTCAGCTTATCACACGACGGTGCCGTGGAAAGGGCATCAAAAGGAGAGGGTTGATCTCAATTCGATGGTCTGGCTGAAGTTAAGTTTTTTTTTATCTCCTAACAGAGTATTGAAACACGTCCGTCGGAAGATCAACTAACAAGTGTTGGCGAGTACGAAATACCACATTTGGAGGACCCAGACTCTCTCGACTTGCATGCAAAATATGAAAACTACGTCGGAAATTAAATGGTCAGTACAGTAAATTAAACAAAACCAATAATATAGAAATGACATGACGCTTAGAAATAAAGTTTTTTTCTCGAAATGTCTTTCTAAGGTGTACATGTTTCCAATTCTATTGAAGTGCACATTTTAAATTGCATGGATAGGCCCTATCCATGTTTACGTCAAACCCTCCCAAGGATAGGTTTTCGAATCATGAAAGTGTGAATATTTTCAGAAATCAAATTCAAAAGCGTCCACAAATGATAATAATTCCTTCGTGGACACGGTTTGCATGTGCAAAATGCTCACACCTACTTCTTGAATACCAGGCTTGGTGGTGAAATAGACTAGTTTAACGTCAACATGAATAAAGCCTACTGAAACGACACCATAAGACGAAGATAGATCATGGAACGTTAGAAGGTTTAAACAATTGAAACCCTACAAATAAAGCTGCGATGGAAGACGATACAGCTTATATAGTGAAAATAAATCAAAGGGAAGTATCCAAAAGTTCAAAAAATCAGTAGGGATCTCAATTAGCCGTAAAAAAACATTAGACTTACAGAAAAGCTATGTCATAACCATGAATTATAATGTATAACTTATGTGGAGAAAAAACACTTTTGTACAGGTGAGAATTAAATTACACCGTACACAGCTACATACAATGGTACAGTGCCGACAGCATGGAATTGCTGTTTTTATGAATAAAATATTGTGACAAAGCAAGAATCGCCGATTCTGCCTCCGAATAGAACGAAAGCTTTTCTTGTGCACAAATGTGGGTCAGCACGTGATTGCCATGATAAGTTTTTGTTACGTGTACACCTAAAACAAAGTTCATTGCTGCGAGGCTGCGTCGGTGTATCGAATAACAATATGTATAGAAATAATTTAAACTTTACACCGCACTAAGGATATATGAAAACTACCTTTTTTCTCTTTTCAATTCGGTGTAAAGCTAGTTTCATAAGTTAAATTATATAAGAAAAAAATCTGTGCTTTGTACCATCCTGCTGATTCGAAAATGGTACGTTCAAAGGGGGTAGTGTGCTGCTTTGCAGCAGAGGTAGATCAAGTTGTTACTCCTTCATTGCTCAAGTATCGGCATCTTGAACCATCCACCGGGAGATGGTGTCAGCGGAAACAGGTTTGTAAGGACTTTGATTTCTCACAGGTAATTGGTCATTCGCGTTCATCAGCAGATTCTCCCTTTGTGCACTCTGTAATTTAAAGCAGCTGATGAGTTACAGGTTGCCTTCACAGGGACCTGGGCGCTATAGCTCCGGTTGGGGCTTTGTCCACCAACAGTTTTTGCCGAGAGAAAAAGAATCATAAATTGAAGACGAAAAGTTTAAGGGTATTTTGCTTGGAATGACAGAAACAAACTAAGGCATTTCCGGGATTTTAAAAGTTCAAAATTTTAAAAGCTTCCGAAGGGTCACAGACTCTCCCCCCAGC
>JANVCF010123873.1:0-11845 GCA_025388745.1 Hydrozoanthus gracilis
AACGAGTGTCTTCGAGACGTTTGCACGTTTCCAAGTCTTTGCCGGAACACGGTAGGCGGGTATGCCTGTGACTGTCCAGACGGGTATGAAATGAAGAGACGAAGAGGATCGAGTAGTTGTGAAGGTAAGAACTCCGGTGAGGATCTTCGAGGGTTTAGGATTTAGGCGGTTTAGGGTTAGGGTTAGGGTTTAGGGTTAGGGTTAGGGTTTAGGGTTTAGGGTTTAGGGTTAGGGTTAGGGTTAGGGTTAGGGTTAGGGTTAGGGTTAGGGTTAGGGTTAGGGTTAGGGTTAGGGTTTAGGGTTTAGGGTTAGGGTTAGGGTTAGGGTTTAGGGTTAGGGTTAGGAAAAATAATTGATACGAGAGAAGACGAAATGCAATATGGTCGTCAACGTGCATTATTACATAACACACAAAGTAAAGGTTCCTTAATCTGTTGTTTCTTTTGTTGTTCAGACGTTGACGAGTGCAAAACAGGAATTGCCAAGTGTGAGCATCGATGCGTTAACACAGACGGCAGCTTCTACTGCGTCTGTCGTAAGGGATACAAAGAGGGGGCGGATGGAAAGTGTCGAGGTAAGAGATATTTTTTTAATATTTTTTTAAAAACAAGACCCGCGCTATAAAAATGACAGCTCATCCAACATCTGACACCTTTCGACCTCTCTCTAAGCGATAGAAACAAAGAAATTCATAACCGGTAAAATTCGAATACTCGTTACACTGATACACCAGTGATACATCAGTCCTAATCATAGTGGCATCATTTTCGGCAAACTTTACACACCTATAGTTTTTAATTTTTGCCCATTAGAAAACGTGTGTTTTGTCGATACTTCGCGTTTTATGCTTGAGTTTCTTTTCTACACTTGCTGAATAATTTGTTTCGTTATAACTTTCCTTTGTTTGAAACAGGAATCAACTAAATAATACACGATTCTGAAGTAATTATAATATATGTTCACGATACAATCGTTTCATGCTACATCTCTTTGGACTTCGAGTGACAACTTGAGGTGACGAGCGCTATTAGTGCGGGTCCCTTTAATTAGACGGAATTGACTCTATATGAACGATTTGCTTATTTAGCTTACTGTCTTAACTTCAGACAAAAACGAGTGTGGACGACACAATGGCGGCTGCAGTCATTTCTGTCGAAACTCTAGAGGTGCTTATCGCTGCGAGTGTCCTCCCGAGCACAGACTGCACACAGACCGCAAGACATGTTACCCGGGTAAGATCGAAATCAGTTCAGTATTGTACACATGATTTTGTTATAGCTTGAAGTTTTGTTATTGAGAACTTGGATGAAAGAATTTTGTTAGGAAAGAAATTCGTACAGAAATTCATAAAGAAATTCGTTAGGAAAGAAAGAAGAAAAGAAAGAAAGAAAGAAAGAAAGAAAGAAAGAAAGAAAGAAAGAAAGAAAGAAAGAAAGAAAGAAAGAAAACCGTAAAGAAAGAAAGAAAGAAAGAAATTCGTAAAGAAAGAGAGAAAGAAATTCGTTTAGTAAGAAAGAAAGAAAGAAATTCGTAAAGAAGGAAAGAAAAAAAAATTCGTAAAGAAAGAAAGAAAGAAAAAAAGAAATTCGTAAAGAAAGAAAAAAAGAAAGAAAGAAGTTCGTAAAGAAAGAAAGAAAGAAAGAAACTCGTAAAGAAAGAAGGAAAGAAATTCGTAAAGTAAGAAAGAAAGAATGAAAGAAATTCGTAAAGAAAGAAAGAAAGAAATTCGTAAAGAAGGAAAAAAAGAAAAAAAGAAATTCGTAAAGAAAGAAAGAAAGAAAGAAATTCGTAAAGAAAAGAAATTCGTAAAGAAGGAAAAAAGAAAAAAAATAAATTCGTAAAGAGAGAAAGAAAGAAAGAAAGAAGGAAAGAAGGAAGGAAGGAAAGAAAGAAACGGAAACTCGTATGCTGTTGATTTTATTTTTTCGTTTTCTCTTTTCAATGTCAGCACTTACTGTAAAAGTTAAGAAAACACAATACTCTTCATTAAGTCGGATGACTTTGACAACTTTCTTCTCTACAGAGGTTGTCTTTACACACCAACAGTATACAGCAAGTGTGAAAGAAAACTCTCCTGTTGGCACATCCGTTGTCAAAGTCAAAGCCTCGACGCAGTCAAAGACCAAAGCGGTGTACTACAGTATCATCACAGAAAACCTCCGATTACCTTCGACATTTGCCATGAATCCTATCCAGGGTATAATCAGCGTCAAAGGGCAAATAGATAGAGAGAAGAGCTCAACTTATTTACTCGAGGTGAAAGCAGTTGCAAAAGATGCTTCAAATAAAGTCCAAACCACGCGGACCTTTGTATCTGTTAATGTGCTAGATGAAAACGACAACGCGCCTCGCTTTGAACACAGGACGTACTACCTGAGGGTGCCGTGCAACGTCACTGTCGGACGGTCTGTCTATAGAGTCAAAGCAGTGGATCGTGATATCGGCCACAACGCGCGAATCAAATACAAGTTCAACTCTGACACCCCCTATTTCAGCATTCTTCCAAATAGCGGTCGCATCAAGGTTTCTAAGTCTTTACGGCGTTTCTGCCAGCGGCGTCGTACTTCACACGCTATTACGCGCAGAGTAATAGCAAAAGACCAGGGAAGACACAGCCGAAGCACATTTACGTGGATCCAGTTTGTTATTGGGCCGCCAAGTCGGCTGACAAGAAAATATCCAGACATTGACACCAGGTTTATTGCTGGTAGGGCCAAACCGACCGGAAAGACAATAGTGCATCGACATATTGGCATGATTCCTATGCCGTTAGCACCAAACAGAAACCTGACTGGCATCAAATACCACGGGAACAAACAGTAGACTTGAATATGCAATAAGTTTAAGTCGCGCTAGAAAAACTTTACTGCAATTTCTTTAAAATTGAAACGATAGAGAATTTTGTAAAGCCTTAAAAGGCTAACTTTTTCCCAAAGTTCGTCTCCGTATTGTAACATGTTTTCAAATTGAAATAGGATTTAGTTCTTTTTTATACAAATGTAGATAGATAGACAAGCGTAGGACTGGTAGAATCACGTAGATAAGCTGCACGAGCCACCGAGTGAAACTAATTATATAATAACCGTATTTGAAGTGACTTGTATCTGAACAGATAAAATTGAGCAGACGCTTGCTATAACATCAGTATATAACAGATAACTGTAGAAATTTGATAAAACCATAGGAGAGCTATTAATGAGCCAAATTTTATTTGATTGATGGTTTGAGACAAAGTTTTAACTCCTTTGTTTAACGCCCCGACGGTGTTTTCATTTAAAACGGTTTGTTTGTATGCTAGTTCGTTGAAATTGGCGCTGAAGGTTATTCTCATTTTCTTTTTCTCTTACCCGTCTGTATTGTATAGTTGCCTACACTTTTCCCCGAATGTTTCGAAAACTGTGCCTTGTTTTTTTGCTGGGGAAAAAAATACAGACAACTATACAATTATACAGACTGGTAAATGAAGAAGAAAAAGGTCAGTTTCTAAACATTACGTCTTTTGAAATCCACCTATAAGAAATTTAAAAACTCTTTCACACTTTTTGCTCCATCAAAAACACGTTTAAATTTGAGAATCTACCAAATGCCAAGGTTTTTTCAGTTCTTCAATGTGCTCGACTGGAAAGATACTACACTCGCTAAAAAACTAATAAAGAATGAAAGAAAAAGGGAAGATGCTTTGTTAACTAATTTGGCTGATAAGATCTTAAATGGGCGTCATATATAAGGGTCAAACCATACGTTTACTTTATACGGGATTATTCGGACTTGACAGTCAAAATCCGCATCACGATTCGTGTTCAAGGAACAAAAGACAATATTGAAAATGTTTTGTTGGTAAAAAAAGAAACTTTTACGGACACCAAAAATCTACATCCGGAGCTGATCGAAAATTTTCAAGCAAAAGTACTACTGACGTCATCGCACGTCACGTCACGTATTTCCCAGCACTCACCATCATGAATACAGTTCTTCCTTTTAAGGTCATTCCATCGAAAAATAGAACCCGCACCTAGATTTTAGTCAAACTTACTTCATTTGTCAATCATTATATGTAAACTGCAAAAATGGAATAAAAAAGGGGTGTGCCCGGGTTAATTTTTGAGACTGATGATAGCCCTCCAGGGCTATTTTTCTGTTGTTGTAAGCTTGAAACTAAAACTATAAATTTCTTATGTGGCCAACCAAGATAACATCGAGGAGCGTAAGGGAAATAAAGGAGGGTAACGTAAAGAGTTCTCCTGGATTAGGAGAATAATTTTCTCCTGATTTTCAGCAAAAACAATTTTGGTAAGGAGGCATTTTTGTGTGCTTTTGTTGTTACTATATTTCAATATCTCAAAAAACAGTGTATTCTTGTGTTTTTTATATTTTTCCACACTTGCAACACTCCGATTTTTCATATTTTTCTCTTCAGAGAGTCGTGTTGAAATTTGACTGATTGACGAAAGAAAATTGTGGGGTACCCGTGCTTGTTTAGAAGAAACTCTAGGAAAACTGGCACAACATGTGCTTTTTTACCTTATTTCCGAGGGGAGACTAGAAACGAGATAAACAAAAAGCCCCATAAATTATGAAGAAAACTACTTTTTTGCATTATTTTTTTCTGATATATCTTCGACAGCTCAACATTCACTAGAATATGACAAAAATATGTAAACAATTTAAAATTTCTAATATGCGCAGTAAAGATGCGCAATGCAAAACTGGGGAATTACCTTAAAATTCAGCGATGCGTAAATTTCCCTTTTAGCGGCAAACTCGCAAATCTTACTCTTTCAAGAAAGTACCGCAATTACAAAAAATGTATTCGATCTGAATAGACTCACTGACTTTTTGTAAGCGAAGAAGAGAAAGGAGATATGGAAACTCTTGTCAAGAAAAGTTGTAAGAACATCCACAATAAAGAACTTTTATTTCAATATTTTTATATCGAAACCCTTCGTTTTCACACAGCTCGTTTTAACAGACATACACTTTCTTGTTCAGTGGAATTATGTCTGATAGCAATACCTCAGGACTGAAACTTGCGCCAAAACGGTTGCAACACGACAGTACTTGTCTCCGTACCTTTATTTGTGCAAAATGTGTGCAGCTGAAAAAAATCGACCAAGAGAGGAAGGGAAGGGGTTTAAAGCTAAAATATCTGCGCTTCGCTCTCCCAACCCCCTACCCCCTTCCCCAGCAGTTTTTCTCTCCAAACCGTTACAAATACTGCTGTAGAAAGACTTCTGTGGGATATGCCGATAAGCATTATTAAACTGGCCGTAAGTTCATCTCTTATCACTGCTTTTAACATTCTGACTTCTCGAGTGCCTTCAGTCTTTGAAGGACAGCTATGTCTTTTCAGTTGGCATGAGTATTAACAATTACACCTCGTGTCACCTTTTCCTGATAAAGAACTTTTTCTTGTTACACTCGTACCCTTCGTGTTCTCCCTTGACATGACATCCAATATGAACAAGTTTCAAGTTCTTGCGAGTAAAAAGTAAGTCGAAGAAGTACTGCCAGTTAATTGCTTGACCCTTGGGACATTCATTTGCTGCTTTCACTAAAGCTGGCAACACTTGGCGAGATTTTTCAATCCTGCAAAACATAAAAAATGAAATTTCTTTAGCCCCGTAACTAACTTGAAGTTGCCTGCGACCCTCTGATTATAAATTACATTTACCAAATATATAAAACTAATTTGCAATAAACATAAAAGTTGACGTTTATTTTTTGAAAGCTAAAGTGACAAAATTGTGTTTTTTAAGTTCAACTTCAAGAGTCAAAAACTAGATGTTACATTCCAGTAGTTGCTTGTTTCAGTGCGCAAGAAAAAGAAAACAAACTGCGAAGCAGAATTTCTGTTTGTAAAGTGACTGCCATTAGGATAAAGAAAGACTAAATTTAACAGTACTGAGGTCAATTTGAGTCTCATACATAAATGTGTACATAATCAGTTTAACTTCCACCTGGATAGCCCAGTTAACAAGGCACCAGTATGTCAACCAAGAGGCCTCGGTCTGATTCCCAGTGCTGGACCTTCACTCGGGGTCTTAAAACAAATTTAAAAGATGCAAACTATGACTTGATTCATTGACCAAATACTACTTTTCTTCCTTTAGAAGTTTGCTTTTAATTCTTAGTCAACTAGTTCTAACATTCACAAAAAGCTGCTAAAGTTATTATCTAAATTGTTACTTATGCCTTTTTAGCCATAACAACTATTAGTGACCTCAGAAAAGAATATTACCAGATGAATTTTTTACCCAAGTTCTTTCATCAAGGGAAAGAAAGAGCCAGGGTTGAGATTGTCACCTGATGTGGTAAGAAAACATTGAACATTACAGAAATTCTATCTGTCTCACTCACACGTGGTCTAAATTCCAGGTACTGAAAAGCACTCTGCCCTCTTTACTGCCATATGGATTGATCTTGTGTAGCCTGCTGCAGCCATCAGTATCATACGGGCCTTCGCATTCAAACAAACCCCGTGTCGAACAAAGACGAGACGTGTGATGTGCTGACCGAGCAAAATATTCACCAAAATAATGTTGCCTCTTAAGCTCCTCCTGAAAACTTTCCATAACAGCAGTGATCCGAGATCTTGGCAGCTTCTTTGTAGCTTCCTGTCATAGTTAAGAAACTTGTCAAAAACAAATTAAAGGAAAAATGGTTCATTAGACTGAGTTGTTTGAGCAGGGCTTTTTTTAAAGTAGCAAGCTTGCACCAGAGGCAGAAGTTTGGCAGTCAGAGTGGAAGTGTACCTAGCCATGTAGGTTTTCAATGTGTAAACCACACTATGTTTGCATATGTAGCTGTGTGGACAAGAACAATCACATTTCTTTCCAGATTTGTTTGCTCTAGAAAGCATATATGTACATTTCATTCATTCACCGCATCACTTACAGTATCATTATTATAGAAAGAACAACTCTAAGTTAATCAGTTGCAAAGGTTGAACACAATCTTGTAGTAGACAGCTGGGTATCATTTCTAAAAACCTAGTATCCAGCATTCATTTTTGATAGCATAAATTATTGGTGGCAAATTTGAGCCCTGAATAGTCTTTGCTAACATTAAAAAAAAAAAAGACTTCCAAGCAAATCTAACTCACAAAAGGTAAAGTAACCAGAAAGGCAACCATTGGAAAAATAGTGATTAGGATACAAATAAAGTAAGAAAAAGTCACTTACATTATAGTCCATAGAGAGTATCATGAATTTACTTATATTTCTAACACAATCCTCTGGCTGTTTTAAGTTCTAATATGTTACAATACCTTTTCAACAAATTCTCTAGCATTAGACAGGTACTTTCGAACTCTTGCTTTAGCTCCTTGTTTCATTGCTTCCTCTTTGGTCTGAATGGAGGGACTTAACCCATCAAACCAGGCTTCATCTTCCTCTCTGTTCTCTGCATCAATGTTGTCTTCAAGTCGATTTACAAGCTCAGCCATCACACTGTACATTTCATCGCGACCAGACTCATCAAAGAATTCATAAATTTGTTTTTTTAGCTCTTCACGGTCTGACATCGAACTGAATATTTTCTCAGTTGCATTCTTGAATATTGTAGCATCTGGTGAATGAAACATTTAACGCTTTTTTTATTTCAAAAAGTTGTCAATGTATAGTAATTTATAAAGATTAACTACATCAGCAGAGCATGCCTAACATAAAAAGACAAAAGATAGAAACAATAATTGTTGCCCATCCAACTACAGTAAACCATGACTGAAAAAGTCAGCTACTAGCACTCACTCACACATGCACATCGCGGTAATCCCATTCCAACAATAATATATAAAAATACTGACAGTAAACTTTAAAAGAACACAAATTTCAAGCAAGAAGTTAAGCTCTTGGAGATGCAAAAATTTTACTATCAGAAAAAGCAAGAACAACTATATAGCTAAGTTTTAAGATTTGTAAGTTAATGGAAATGCAAGGCTGCAGTACTGTAACTGGTAGTCTGGAAACTTTGAAATGCTGAATAAAATAAATTGGGATCCATTTATGTTTAACCTTGGGTCTTTTCAAACAAAATTAATAATCGATGCAGTAGCAGAAGATATCAAAAGTTTCTCTCCCAGTACAAAAAACAGGAGCCATGAAAACATTGTGAGGCCTTGAAAATAGTTATGACCATTGCTCTACTTGTTTACATTAATACTCAAATGGTCAGAAGGTTGAAAAAGAACTGAAAAAGAAATTATAATCCAGGTACACAAATTAAAAGCCATTTCTACATAGTGCTCATTTAAAAAATCACTCTTTTTCATTAAGGATTGAATGTTTACACCAGCAAGGTTGATTGATAGTCCAACAAATGAGCTCTTGAAAGTTCTGGGGGCAGCTCTGAAATTTTGGGAACAATCTATCAGCCAAGAACATTATCTTCTAAACCAGCAACTAACTAGAAACCCTCTAAACCCTTTAACCCTAACTTTAAACCCTCTGACGAACTCCAAGATGGGAAATACTAGAATTAAATGTGATGGGGGATCTATTGGACCTTATTATATTGCAAAGCCCCCCTCCAAAAAAATTGGCTTCAAAATATCCTCCCCAAAAAAATCCAAGATTGGATTGAATAATAAGTAGTTAGTCACAGAAAATAAAAACAATCCTGAAAAATGAACAAGACTCTAACTGTATGTTGCATTGTTTTCTTAATATTAACAACTTTTCCAGAAACCTCATTTCACTGAAAAAAAGTTTGAATGAATACTATTCTGATCCACTCCCAAAAATATGATTGTATATTCTTTCTTCTAAGACCTATATGTGGCAGACCTCCACACCCCTCCCCCAAGCATGTATACTTTGAGTATCAGTTCTTGGAATATCTTTTTACAACAGACTTTTGGTTGCAGGGAATAAAGATCAACAGATTATTTTGTATGTCTAGTTTTGCTCATGTAACTAGACTTTCAGTTACTCTTAAATACGGTGTTTACTTGAATAAGCATCACATTCGGGAGCCTAAAATTCTAATTTAACAAATAAACTGGTGTTGAATAAATTCAGCCCCAACGTACTTAATTGATCACAATTGCAAGCAATCAATAAGTCCATATAAATTTATTGAAATTTATTAACTGATATCGATTGGTATCAGCCAATGAATAACAAATCAAAAGTCACATGAAAATCGTCTGCTATTCTTATTGATTGACATTGATTGTCATTGATTGACATCAAATGCTTTGCCATGTGCACCTCCATTTCTCTGTTTTGTTTTAACATGACTGTTTTGAATGTTTAAAAACAGTCTAGGTACCTTCTGTGAATTCACAAAATGTAAACCAATGACTTGTTGCTCAAATAAAATAGTTGTAACAAACTGAAATGCCATTAGGTTTTACTCCTAACAGTAAAGATTACTTGGCAGTTTTTACTTAAACATTCAATCATTTCTGTAATAATTATTGAACCAGGTTAAAGTCTCCCAAAATTTGAGGAACGAATCCAATCAATCTATGTTTAACTAAATTGAACAACGCTCTCAGCTTTACATGTATCGTCAAAGGATACCAAGGCAGCACCTTTGGAACCACGTGTACAGTTGGAGATGTTTCTGTTGCATCAAGGAATGTTGGGGATAGAGGTCTGGCATTCAAAGCGATTATCGGCTGTTACCAATTGATTATTAATCAATGTCAATTGATTATCAATCAATGCCAATTGATAAAAGGTCACGACTTCATTGGTGGTTATTGATTGGTCATCGACTTCCAATATCAATCAGTTGATTGATATTGATCGGTATTGACTGGTATCGATTGCAATCGATTATCGACTTCATGGATTAGGTACGTCTGGACTTTCTGCTAGTTGACAGCCCATCCGCCCTTCAAATAATCGAGCCCTGATTTGCTTCTTTAGAACAATAAACTTATAGTACTTGGCTAGAAACACTTACATCCCTCCCATGATTCATCTGGTTGAGCAATTACAAAAACGGTCTGCGGGGGAAGGCTTTGGAAATACTCGTCGTCTTCGATTTCTGTTCCGTCCTCCAGGAACACTCGGCAATCGTCTGTGTATACAATGCCGAGTTTCTTGCAGCCACGCTGTATCAGATCTGGCATGTTTTTCGCCACTAAACCAATTCGCCTTCTATTTATATCTTGGATTTTGTATGGAGTCAGCTTTGTCATGATGAAATCAATCACTGAATAACATTCAACAAGGCGCCACTTTAGAAAGCAACCAGCACATGAGAACCTGGGCACTAGCACTCCCATGCAAGGACCTGGGGCCGAGAGATACGAATTGTTGATTTATCAGCTGTTCACTATTACTTGTGCATATTCCCTGTTTCCAGCGGGTCAAGTTTTTTTTGCCAGCAGCCATATGAGCCCAGGAGTTACTCTCTATATTGGGGTGGTAGGTTTGACCGCCGTATACTTTTACTCCGGGGTTAAAATTGCCAGTCCGGTATTTTTAAGGGGGTTGCAAAAAGAAACCTGGTGTTATCCAAGAGCCTGGTATTTTTAAGGGTCTAAAACGTCAAGCTATTGGACTGCTTGCAATCCCCTGATTTATATAAGAAGTTTTAAAAGACGGGTACTGATACAGACACCGCTTATCACGTTTAGCACAGCACGAGGGAACTTAGCGCCGACCCGCTAGAACTCAGGGAAAGTTTAAAACCGCCGGTATTTTTTTGGGTAGAAAATTTTTATTTTTTAAACCATACCTGAAGAAGGCAAGTATGGCTAGCCGAAATATTGTATGTTAATATTGTATCGTTTACAGTCATTCCTACCCTTACACCGGAGTAACCCCCCCCCCCCCCTCCAAGCAGGGCTTGGATAGCTCTGCAAGTTTCTTTTTATAGCGGGGACGGGTTAGCGCAGCGGCGAGACCTCTGCTTCCAAGCCCTGAGGTTCCCGGTTGGATCCCCAACCAAGTTGAGGGTTGAACGTTGGCGTGGCCTTCTTCCCCCCTAAGAGATGCCAACTCTCCTGCATTTTACAGAAATCTACGGTACCGCTGATTTTTTGAGAAAATTGAGATAAATAAAAGTATATAACAACATCAATATGCTGGTCGTATGTTCCTGACTCATGACGGACTAACATAAGCAGTGTTCTGTTTTACTATCGTATACAGCCTTGTGCCCCGGGGGTGGGGGGATTCTCCAATATATTTGGGTGTGGGTGTGACGCTGGGTTAGTCAAAGTCCTATCCTTTACACAAGTAGATTTTGCAAACTTTGTGACCCTATATTAGAGTACCCCTATAAAACCCCCCGAGTATAAAACGCTCAATTGTTCAATTGTGGCCTCACGCTTTTTAGATAAACAAATTCTTCGTGATATGGGTTGTGAGCAGGTACATGGAAGGGCCCTACATAAATACACCACTTTACTTACTTTACTATCGAAATTTCAACTCACAACTTGACAGTACACTTTCTGACCTTTTCTTCTCCCGACGGCAAAATTCACTTCACCTGCTTGCAAACGAAACTTATCACTCCACTTACAAATTATTCTCGCGTCGCCTCGTGCTAAATGAATTGACATCTAACGCATTACAGACATGTAAGCTCAACTGCAGAAGCAAAGAGGTTTCACTAGGCAGCAACAAGAAATGACGACACTCTTAGTTGTGATGTACACAAGTATATAAGCATTTTATTCACTTCTTCTAAAGTATTCCTTACTGTCAAATAATCTATCTTTAAAAGATCTGTACACAACCTCTAAAAAAGAACTCCAAATGGAGAATAGAAACAAGTTTTGTGTATTATATACAGCTTAACAACCTTCCAATACAAAATGACAATGAATGAGAAAGAAGAAAAACCAAACTAGACCTTGATTGCCAATCTGACTCTACTCCCC
>JANVCF010123984.1:0-11843 GCA_025388745.1 Hydrozoanthus gracilis
GTTGTATGTATCGGAAAAACTTTTAAACTTTTCTTGCACACAGTTCTTCCTTTGGCGGGTTTTGTTTAGCAAGCTTTCTTTTCGGCCTTTTAGATGTCTTCCCAAAGAGATCTAGTTTGTCGTAATCCAGGCCACAATGTTTCACAGTAGCATGGAAACGCTCAAAACAGCTTTGCTGTCCTTTGCTTGACGTCATCCACCATGAAACAAATCCATCAAGTTTCGCACTGTGACTGCGCTTGTAACGGCTACTGCAAGGAGGGTTTCCTTTATGGAGTTTATAGCTCTTGGAATGGCGTAGAGCGTAGAGAAGATGCTTTGTTTGGTGTTGATACACTTGAAAACTTCCACGACGTTTTCCTGCAAGAGAATCAAGTTAGATTTAGAAAAACGATCGCGTGAAAAAAGGGTTAGTACTGAAAAAGTTCAGAGGGTTTACAGAGCAGATAAAAATTTATGTTGAGATACAGTATCTTAGAAATTCGAGCTATCGGCGGCAAAAATTTGTGATGCCTTCCATACACTACTCGTACCGCACAGAAAGTTTCAGAAACTTCGAATTCAATCCGGATCAAGCGCGAGCCCGCGAAATTTGTTTCCCTCCTGTCCGCGTACACGTCAAAACTGTCTGGTACTTAAAGTATCCGCAACCTTTTTTTCTTTTCTTCACTAAAAGTACATCCTCTAAAATGAACATCCACGAAACATTTTTTTGATTTGAACAACACGCGAGTTTTTTACGAAACTATTAACTTAACTAACTTTTACGAAATTATTAACTTAACCCTTGTCGCTGATCATAAGGATAACTGGCTCACTGTGAGGTAGATCAAGGAATTTGCGTCGCGTCGCATCAAAATAAAAATAATTCTTCTGTCGGAGGAGGAAAGATTTGAAGAAACGGATAGCGAAATTCAAGCTGCAATACATTTTTCCACCCACTGTTGCGGGTGTATTTCTTAATCTACGTGATATTGACGTCACGTCCTCAATCAACGTCACCTGGGCTCGACAGTTTGTGTACAAAGTTGGCGGCGATTTTTCTTGTTTTTTAAGACTGCTAAAATGTATTGACGTTTTGTTCAAATCATATTTTTTGAAATGTCTTTAATTTTAGATAAAAAAAGAAAAGTTATGGGAACTTAGTTAAGGAGTTGAGTTTTTCCCTTTTTTACATTTTGTAAGCCGACTTACAAAAGACTTTGATCAGCTGCAACTAAAACGGACACCTGACGGCTGCCAACGAAAGCACGAGCTTTTCATAGAGAGTATACGTATCTGATAGTAAGTTAATGTTGTATTTCATTATTTTAACGCAAATTTCAAAATTTCCGTGGAGTTTTAAACGTTTGAAACTGAACGGCTTACAATCAATAGTTTCTACCTTCAAAACAAACAGGACGAAATGGTCATTTTATAAATTTTCAACATTCGAGAAGACACTGCGGCGTTTTTGGAGCGTTTTTTGCAAAAGAGCCAAAGCAGGTGTGTTTGATTACGGAAGCTTCTTGTTTTCATAAATGATGAGAGAGTTCTTTGTCTTTTCTTTCATATTTAGGGCGATCTCATTCACGCAGAGGGGTTGATTTAAACTAAACAACTATTTTTCTAAAACTATAAAATGTTTTTAGAGGCGCACGAGGTAATGCGACAGTAAATCAAAAAATTTAATTCTGAGTTCATTTTGGCAGCCGGTATGATTCTTACGTTGAAAGAATTGCATCTGTAATTCTAATATATGCAAGCGAATAAATACTAAAAGGTATTAAATGCAAATGAGGTACTGAGATCGATAACGATCTCACCTGAAATTTTTTTGATTTAAATTCTAAACCAATATGTTACAGTCATAATGCAAAGTCATGAAAAATATATTACTAAAATGTTATTAAAATGGCTTTTCTGATAAATTGTAATAGGTCAAAAGAACTTTGTTTTAAGTAACAGTTGTAATACATTTAACAGCGTTTAAAGTTTGTAGTAAAGATTATTCACGTCGTCGGGCGAGCGCGACAAACGACGTGGGGCGACTACTCGAAAGAGAGAAAAATGATTCAGATATTTTCTTTGACGAACATAAAAACAATCGATTCATATCTGAGAGAGAAAACAAAACGACTATGGATCTACATTTGCAAAAACATAAAACATAGATCTGAGGCTTACCCAACCGCCTTGGTTTTTGATCCACACAGCTAAATGATCCAGCACGTACGACCGAGTACAGTTTAACACCGTTTTCACGAATTCAGGGTTGCCTTGGTTGACACAGTCGACACTTAATGAACCAGAAAAAGCAAACAGTGCGACAATTCGCGCCCACGTTACATTGTCTCGGAATAACTCCCGGCCGAAAGTTCTGAAAACGTCACTAATAATTACTTCGCTTCGGAATTTTATCTTCGCCTGCTTCGAGGCACTGTGAAAAAGATGAGGATAAGACGATTCCAATAATTCGCCGACTTCAATTATTTTCGCAGACACGGCGGAGTTGGTGTCGCTGATTTCACTCGGTCGGATAAACTCCAGGCCCGACTGAACATTCGAGCGTTCAAATCGTCTCTCAATGTAATCTAGACAATAAAGATTAGCCTCGTTGGCGATTGCAAAATAGTCTTCTTTGAGTTTGGCTTGTATTAGGGGTTTTAGTTTCTTGGTCACCGACTTTAACATGGTTTGCTTGCGAGGCAGAAGTCAGCGTGTGTTTCTAAAGAGCGCGAGTCGATAATTCTTTACTGCCTTACAAAAACACCTGTGGTAAGGCGTTTTGAAATCAGCATAATTTTTTCCGACTCGTGAACAAACAGGTGACAACAAAACCAGGCCTTACGTCAGAAACAAGTTTTGCGATTGCTTAAGATCCTCGTACTTCGCAACCCGAATTAGTACATGGCACTTAAAACCTTCGCGTTGGTCAAAGAAAATGATAGAGGCAAAAGGTTTTTTGTAAAAAATAAACCTCAGGTTATTGCAATTGGCCGAGTACCTTATTTTCTGTTCGTGTATAAATGGGTTACATAGTACTAAAAAATAAAATTGATTTGAATTGAACGTTATCAAAGAACCCACGTACGGCAAGACGCGAGTTGAGCTTGTCAGATACATTTTGCGTACAGCTGAGCATCTGTTCGATTAACTGATTCACGAAGCTCAGTTGCAATTACAAACGATTTGTTAGCCATTTTATAATTGCAATCAAAAGAAAACTTGAACCAAGGACTGAGAACACAGCCGGATAGGTTTTAAATTTAACTTTTTTCTATTGCTATTTGATAACACAGATTTAAAACAAATTACTACGCTTACTGGCGTTTCTAAAGTAAATGTATAAGAACTTTTTCATGAATTGCATTAAATTCAATAATCTTTTGTGTGTATTCAATTTAGCCCTAGTAGCATCGTTTTGGGTAACATATTCTTTTGAAGTTAAAATCAAGAACGAGGCTGGCTAGGCCAATTTGAATGGAGACAAAAGATTACTTATAATAAAGAAGTGTTGAGTATTGTATTTCACCGATGCCTTCACGTCTCAGGTCTGGCTAGAGAAAATTGCATTGATTGCAAGAGCAAAACTTGAACTAAAACTTCACTATCATCAATCAAATGATTTGATAGCTAATCAGCCCATAAAAGTCACCCTAAGGCCTAAGGGGTTTGGTGACACTAGGAGCGGTTATCCCAAAAACTCTTCAGTTTTCAATTTGTCAAAACGGATTTGCGGTTAAAAGAAACTTTTCTACGATGGTTTCACGTCCATCAGGGTCTGAAAAATCAAGTTTTGTTTTGCTCGGGACTATTTTGGAAGGAAAATGAGATGTTTGATAATTTTTAATCTTTTATGGCGCCTACCAGCCCACATATAACCAAATAGTCTCCTTCGCAGTCGTGGTAGCTTCCGTCGCCCCTCCCCACTGGGTAAAGGGAACGGAAGCCACGACGGCAGCGAAGGAGAATAATGACTAACTAAAAAGTAAAACCCCTCGAATTTCTTTAGTTTAGGGTTTGCCCAGCGAGTTTGATGGTTCCGTAAATACAAGTGAAAAAATCATATTTGATGATCTTATGTCTCAAATGTCTAGAGAAGAGACAAAATCACGTGTGCTAACCCAATACTGAGTAACACGGCCATACACAAACGCACGACACTCTGGAATTTCAGTTATTTTCCTGATCCAAGGACATGATTTAATTTGTTCCAAGCGACTGATAGTTGTTAGCAGCAGTGTTTTTCCGGTCACTTTGGGTTAGCAATCTTGGTCACCCCACACAATTCGGCATCTACAGCAGCTCTTCCTAATAATCTCACTTAGTTTCTTGTAGACCTGCATACCATTCACAGTTGTTTACAAACACGGCCTCAAAGGTCTCGACCACCGTGACTTCTGATGCCCGGCGATGTCAGTTATCTTTTATATGACGTCAAGAAATGTGTCTTTCTCAATAAGAGAAAATAAACTCGAGACATCATACCTTCGTTGCACCCAAACTTTAGTTTATCCAACCACATGATGGCTGATGTTCAACCAAAACAATGCACCCAACGACTGAGAGCGCAGGGTACAGTTCAAAAAGAGATTTACAGCCAGGTAACCGCCTGACGGTCGATCGTATCTCCAATTAATGGGAGATGTACCAAGCAACTTTGACACAGTGAAGACTTGCGCGGAGACGCCATGCATACCTCCTCTTAGAAACCGATATCAAAACGCCTTTAAACTCTGTTCTTCATCGACGATTCATTGAGCGAACCACCGTGGATGAATCCGACGCTCAAGAGATGCCAGGGTAGATTAGTAGAAGAAATATGGCCACATTCCGACTTTTCAGAAACTGTGTCAATCGTGAACAAGAGATCTAAAGGATTGCAAGCCATTCTGATAGTGGAAGGAAGTCAAAAAGCTTAGCGGCATGACACCTGGTCCAAAAACGCAGAGCAACACGCAACACCAAGTCGCTACAACCCCTACGATCACAAGAGTTCAGAATTAGCCAACACCATCAACCATCACCTTGTCATCCCCAGTGAGCGAATATATGTCACGCCCGCCCACCAGTTCCAACGAGTAACACACCCATGCATGATAAACGTTTCAAACTACTCGATCTAAATGAAGCTATCGACACCAAACTCTATCAAATTTGTACAAGGCCCCACTAACATTTCGGCCTGGCTACTCTGAGAAAACGCTGATCTGTTTATAGCTATATAACCCTATCCCAGACGTCCTTTGTACTGCTCTTACCAAGAAAGCAACTCCATGCTGATATGGTACCATTTTCAAAGCAAACGGACAAGACAGCCTACCTGATTCAGCTGTATAATGAGTATCAGTTCTGCTGAGGGTTAACCTGCGATGGATAGTAAAGGATTGTAATGAGGTTTTTTTTCTATTGTGGTCTCAGTTTTTTGGTGATTCTTGATCCGATACATTGCGAACTCAGTGATCCCTGATCCCCACACGGTTTATTAGTATTTTATTACTTACAAGTTATTATTCATGGCATGTTGAGATATTATCTGCGCATCGCGAAAAAAGGAAAATGCGAAAACACATCGAACGCGGAGCGAATGAGGAAGAGAGTAAGGTGGAATTCTATGATCAGTTGCAAGCTGAGCAAGATACACCTTGCCGCGAGATGAAGAAAGTGATGACTGACTTGGATGCGAAAGTGGGAAGTGACAACACAAATGGCGATGGAGCCATTGGAAAGAGGAACAGAACAAGAGGAAGGAGTGGATCAAAGTAGATACCCCATCGAAAACAAAAGAATCTTGAAGAAGAAAATTATGGACACAACTACAGAAGCAGAGCAAGAGGCAAGCTGGGCAAATCCTTTCAGCGAAATTTTGAACAGACTACCACCAACAACTGATGCAGAAGCACGGGGCCCTGATACTTACCTAGATGTCAACAATGCATCACCAGAGAAAGAGGAAATCCTGGCAATCATCAAAACCACCTAGAACGGAAAACCAGCGGGACATGACAACCCTAACGCAAAGCTCCTCATGGCAGGCCCAAAATTAGTAGCGCAAGCTCTTCAGCCACAGTATGTCTGCCTCTCTGCAAAGCAGAAGTAATGGGAGGGGAAACGACAACCTGACGCCTGGACAGAGGGCGTCATCGTGAGGACTCCGTCCCTAGCAAGATCCTAGCCAAGCTCATCATCAGGTGGATCGCAGTAGACCAGCGACAGAAAAGAACAGGCAGGTTTAAGAAAAAGGCGAGATTTTCACTTTACGCACAATCGTAGAACAATGAACAGAATGGCAGAGACAACCGATACAGCAACTACGTGGATTTTGAAAAGGCTTTTGACAGCATTCACCGAGAAAGTCTACTGCACATCGTCATGGCATATGGAATTCCGCAATAGATTGCCCTTGTCATCAAGAGCTTCTACAATAATTTAAAGTGCAGTGTGGAAAACAGTGAATAAAACAGCGGTCGGCGCTGCTTTTCAATCTGATGATTGCCTGGGTGATGCGACAAACAACATCGGTTTGACCGACCGCGGGACAGATGGACCCTCTTCTCAACCCTTGAAGACCTGGACTACACCGATAGCCTAGAGCTGGTCTCAAACATTTAACAAAACATGCAAGAAAAACTACCCGTCTCAGCATGTTCGCACAGCAAGAGGGCTTGAAGAAGAGATAAATAATGACCAAATTAAAAGAAGACAGAAGTGATGATGCTAAGTATCCGAAACCCCTCACCATTCAAAATAAACGGAGAAGATCTTCCAACAACAGAAGAATTAAACTACCTCGGTTGCACTGCCAGACACGACGGTGGAGCAGGCAACGACATCAGAAGTTGCCTCAACAAGGCCAGGAAAGCCTTCAGAATTTGAACAACGTTTTGAAATCATCCCAGTACAGCACCAAGACCAAACTAAGACTGGTCAAAGCTGCTTGCCTCCCACCCTACTGTACGGCTCAATATGTTGGAGAATGACTGAAAGTGACCTGCTTAAGTTGTCTACCTTCTACACCAAGAACCTAAGAAGAACTATACGCGTTTTCTGGCCCGAGACCATCTCCAATCAACATCTTCCTGCCCGTTGCGATCAAGACAGCATGGGCACCATCACTAGGCCAAGGCGATGGAAATGGATTGGGCACATTATGAGAAGAGAGCCGGGCAACATTTCTCGCACTGGACGCCAGAGGGACGACCAAAGATAGCCTGGCGTGGAACTGAGAGCTCAAGACCCTCCATCACAAATTGGGACCGTTTAGAAGCTGGCCCAGAACAAACAATAGCGAAGTGCTTTTGTTGCTGCCCTAGCTACATGCCAGACGGCATAATAGGCATGGTTGATTTATCGATATCGAACGCCAAGCAAAAGTAAGGATAAAAGTACAGAACATAGCAAACATATAAATTTTATTATTAATTTTTTTCTCTGATCCCAAAGTTTTTCGAGATCTCGATCCAGCTAGTAAGAGCCTCTCATTCCGATCCTAGGCGTGTCAGGGCTCGTGATCCCTGATCCTTAATCCTTGTTACGATCCTGAGTCGATCGGTACCCTGTCTAGTGGAGGTTAAAGAGTCTCACCCGCCTAACACTACGGAAACCGGATGTAAGCGCCGTTCTAATTAGCGACGTACGTCAAACTTAGGCTCGAGAAAAGATTTAGCTTTATTTTTAGTAAATTTGAATTACCGATAAGCTTGCTGCTGCATGCAGCCTTAATAGTAAAGGAGATGATTGTCGGAAATACTACTAACAGTTATGTTTGTTATTTGTCGGTGATGTCCTAAAAATAATGCTTCTCGAGGCAAATCATAGAAACAATGCCGAGCGTATCACAGAGTACTTATATTTAAGCTAAGATGTACCGAAAACTCGTCCACTGGGGTGTTTATATATTTAGTCTATAAAACTATACTATAGATAATTCGTTTGTTGAACGTCAGTGCAAGCTATAAACTAGTCGGTACTTTGGATACAATGATCAATATCCGCTGTACATGCATCAAACACGCACAACTCGAAACACGACGTCATCAGGTCAGCATCAGGTCACAACAGTTTTTTAACTAGAAAACCAAGAAACAGCAAAGTTTCCAACCCCTTTCCAACAGAGCAGCCTTATTCCGACATTGCTGATACTTACGCAGCTTATTTAACTAGTTCAGTAATTCTACCAAATCCCGTATACCAAATACGTCACTTCCGGTTAACTTGAGATGCACACATTCATTTGATGGAAATAATTGGCTGTCGGCGGCTCATCAACCTTGGCGTCTAAATGTTATTGCAGATTCACTGTCACGACATCTTAATGATGGGATTGAATGTCAATTAGATAAATATCTATTCCAAAGTATTTGCAACAACTTTATGGTACCTCAGATAGGCTTATTTGCGAGTAGACTTAATCATCAAACGAAGATGTATGTTTCCCGGAAACAAGACCCACACACATCATATGTAGATGCGTTTACAGTTCATTGGGCCCAATTTACTTGTAGCTATGCTTTTCCACCGTTCTGTTTAATTGGCAGGGCCTACAGAAAATCGCGCTGGAAAAAGCAACGATGATTCTGGTAGTACCTTGTTGGAGAACACAATCATGGTTTACCAAGCTCCTGGGCCTCGACCAATTCTTGGTGTCTCGGGTCACCAAAAATGTATTGTGTCATCCTCTGAAGGGGAATGTTCATCCTCTAAGTCCGAAACTGCTTCTTCTGGCATGCAAAGTATCAGGGAACAACTCACTAAATGCGGCATTCCAGGAGACATTGCCAATGTCCTTATGTGCTCCTGGCGCCCCAGAACCCAGAAACAGTACAATGTTTACATCAACAAGTGGTGTGTATTTTGTGTTCAACAAAAGACTAATTCATTGCAACCAAGTGTAAATGATGTTTTGAAATTTCATTTTCATGTTTTTCATGTTCAACATCGTTCATATTCCTTGATTAATACTGCAAGATCGGCATTATCAAATTATTTGGTGGGTTTTGAGTTTCCAGGCTCGAACTTTACTGTAGCTATTCATCCACTTACAGTATGTTATCTTAAAGGTGTATTTAACAGTTCTAAACCGACCCCTCAATACAAGCGAACGTGGAACGTTAGGCCTGTTTTAAGATATTTAGAATCGTTGTATCCGTTGGACAAGTTATCGCTTTAAGAAATATCGTTGAAGCTAGTTATGTTGTTGGCCCTTACTTCGGGACAAAGATGTCAAACATTTACCTTTTTGGACATTGGCGCTATATGACTGAAGCTTTGGATTACTATCTATTTCATATACAGCAGCATGTGAAGCAAGACCGACCTGGTAGACTTTTTTCCTCCTTTTGTTAGAAATTATACCAAACAACAATTGTGTGTATACACAACTCTTTAGCATTACCTTGAGAGAACAAAACTTTTTCGTGATGATGGCCATACACAATTGCTTTTGTCATATGTTAAACCATATCGTCCTATTGGTACTAGTAGTATTGGACGTTGGATCAAAACTGTTTTGCACACAAGTGGAGTGGATACAACGAAGTTCAAAGCACATAGCACAAGAGCTGCAGCTGTCTCTAAGGCGAATAAAACGATCCACCTGATGCAATTCTCAAACACGTTGGCTGGTTACAAGAAACGACATTTCAGAAGTTTTACAATATGCCTGTTGTTAATGATGACGAGTTTCAAAGAGCTGTATTGGATTAAACATATAGAATGAGGTTACCTGTAAGGTGAAGTTTGATTGTGATTCTAGCAAATCCGGGTGACGCGGTGAGGGTTAACTTGCCCTCCCATTAATTTATACACGTAGTCCCTTTCCCGTTATTACTGTCTTCCATTACTCTATTATGTTTTTTTATTTATCTATAATTGTGTCCACGATGCTATAAAAATCTGAATATTCACGGCGGCAAGTGTGCACCTCAAGTTAACCCTCGCCGCGTCACCCGGATTTGGTAGAATCACAATCAAACTTCACCTTACAGGTAAGGCTCGTTTAATTTTTTAATTATTCAACCATAAATTGCACAGCAGCATTCAAATTACGCATATCTTTCTAAGCTATCAAATATAATAATTAAAAGATTAGCCCGCTTCTTTGCCTCAAAATATCACACACACGAACTCAACAAAGTAGCATTTAGTAACTTGTCCTTATTTGGCCTTGTTTACCATATTTGGCTATATGATAAACGTAAACAGACTTTGATTAAACAGACGTTGATTCTCACAGAACATAAGAGTGTGAAATCTTCCGAAGATGATGTTCGCAGACAGAAATAGGGCAGCAGTTGTTGAGCTTATGAACAGCAAAGGGAATAACACTTGTGCTGATTGTGGAGCGCCGAGTAAGCGGCCATTTTATCGGTTTGCTGTGCTTGTTATGGATTTTACTTTACTTCCTGCATTTTGGCGTATAGATCCAGACTGGGCTTCCTCGACAATGGGGCTGTTCATTTGTCATAGATGTAGTGGAATCCATCGGAATCTGGGCACTCACATCTCTGTTGTGAAATCTTTAAAGCTTGACACATGGACAGACAACAAACTACAGGTATGTTCGGCAAAACCTCGGTAACAAGCCTTACTACACCATGCATGCAGACACATACCAGTGAGTAGCTTAAGCTAAGATATGTTTGAGTTGTTGAAACCATTTAATCAAATATTAGCACTGGGGTCTTGTTTAAAATTTCTACTGTTTTTAATTTTATTTTTCATTATCATACTGTCGGGTACTTCGATTCTTAGCAATGAGCACTCCGATAGTATTGTATGAAAGAACGCGATGTTGTACTTAGCATATTTTTAGAACGTGCGAGATAGCCGTGATAAAAGAACAATATTAAAAATGGGCAACCGGATGAAACACCCATATTTGCGGTATATCCAGAGGTGTTTGGGGTTGTAAGTATGGATAAATACAACAATTTTATCACGGACTCCAAATTCGGTAAGATTAGTGACGTCTATGAACGCTTTGTCAGTCTCTCTTTACGTATATAATAATAATAATGATAGGTTTATTTATACCTCTTGCAGGTTAAACCTGAATTGCAGGCACGGTCAGTTCAGCAGCACACAAAATTACAACATTATAATAAATATCTTGAATATTTACATGTAAAAGTTAGTTAAAAAAGAAATTAAAAATAATCTGTTATCAAATCGCGCGCATCTAGCCTACGCTAACCTTTAAGACATATTGGAAATGATTATTTTATCATGTCTTATTACCTAGGGATCTTATGTTAATGTTTTATTACACCCTTAAGTATCTTAGGTGTAATAAGTTATTAGTTTTGTTGTTAGTATGATTACAGGTGACGAGCCTCCGTATGTAGGATACACTGTAATAAACCATTATTACTAGTAGGGTTCGTCCACTTTGCTCAAAGCAAAATTTGAGGGCTTTTTTAGGACGTTTTAAGGTAAGATTATTGGTTTTTGAGGACCTAAGCCATGGGACATCAACCACCAGAACTGACCTAAAACATGACTTTATACGATATTGATTTTCCTTGACACAGTTATAGGCACATTTTAGTTGTTGTTATTCACGGACCTGACACTAAAGTCTATAGAACTGCAAAGGTTTGATTTAATATTGCGTAAGCAGAACTATTACTGTGCACTTCTAATGACAACAATGTAGTCTTTATTCAAACTCAACAAACTGTATATTTGTAAGCTAAGTACAAGACTCGAGTCGTGATTCAAACAAAATGCGAACTTCAGTGAAAAAGAAAAAAAATATAAGGACTTTTTAAGGACCATGACTGGTTTTCGTAAAATTTAACGACTTTTGAGGCCTCAAATTTTGAAAAGTGAAAATTAAGGACTTTTAAGGTTTTTAGGAC
>JANVCF010124205.1:0-11840 GCA_025388745.1 Hydrozoanthus gracilis
AACTGCCACACACAGCCGATTTTTCGTCGCAGACAAAAAATCGGGAGCTTAAAGACGAAATATCGTGTAGTGTGTGGTGGGCTTTAGGTTTTTGATGGGCATTCATAGCACTCGGCCACTAAGGAAGGACTTCGAAGTTGCATCTTCCTTTGGACAGCAACTGACTTTTCATTTGTGATTGAAAAGCAAAGCGAATCAATAAAATTAAGGTTCGATGAAAAGCAACATACTTCTTTTCAAAGTTCCTAGTTTTTTACTCTTCTCAGAAATAAACGAGAATAAAAGCTCTGTACCTTGTTTACCACAACAACAAGATTGCAATTTTATCGAGGTCACCCTTCCTGGTAAGCAGTAGTACAAGCATAGCATGTCTTAAAAACACCATCACCAAGTCCAGGGCTACTCTATGTTGAATATAAAAATGCTTAAAAAGACTTCATCTTAAGAGTCACCACAACATTTTGAAGTTATTACAAGTATTTTCCCCCTCCATTAGCCTAAAGTGCCAGCCATGTTAACATCAAAAACGCTAAAATGTTTAGAATATTCATTTCCATCGCTACAAAAACCGAAGCCCTTGATGTTGGGTGTAAGGAGCTGTTAGTTGTCCGTTGGGTGGGCACACCCATGCTGGATGGTGTCGTCGGCTCAATAGTTGAAACAGAGGTGTTCCTGTAGTTACACATATCTCCAGAGCAGCAAGTTACCTGCGATCAAAGAGCCATAGAAACTGGTTGAGTAACAAGAAACCTACTGTGCAATATGATTTGGTTTAATTACAAATAGTTCCGGATGTTGTTAGTTCTTACTTGTGAAGAACTTTATTACTTTAGCCCTTAGGCATTGAACTGAATAGCCATGAAACTGAGAAAGTTGTTGCATTCTTGAAGGGATCAGGAGGTGAGCAGTGAATCCCAATAAGTTAATAAGGTATACTCAAAGCAAAGTAGACTTTCTTGTTTAAAAAATTGGGTTGTTTTTAAACTTGCTTTAAGTACTTATTTTATTGGCTAACAAATAATTTCCATTTCGAAAATCAGTCCCATAATTCACACTCTTTACATTTTGACAAGGACACTGATCTTCATTTTGGTTGAAATGCAAAAAGCTTCACAGAGCTTTTTTATCAACACAACATCAGTTCACACATACCAGTGACACATCAACGTTATTTCAACGAACAGCTTTTTTCATAATTTTTACCTACACACGTACAAACGTACATTTTATTTACACTTGTGAAGAGGACAGTTCCACGGCCTTACCAGAAAGCTCAATGGTTGGTGCAAGCTAGAACCGCACAAAAACTTTTCGAAGACGGAGCCGCAATGTCGACTGTTCTTACTTTTTTTTTGTTTATACACGGTAAATCAGTACAACTACACCGATTTGCAAGGCAGCCGTGTAGGAACATATTGATACGACTTTTTGAATTAATTCGTACGGATTTTAGCAATTTTAACTTAAGTTCAACTTTGTAATTGAACTGTAAGCTTCGAATAGTTCGTGTAAGTACACCAGAGTAAGCTTATTAACCGTTATTGTTTACCGTAGTAAGCTTATATTAACTGGAGTAAGCTTATTTACCGTTCTTTTTTCCGGTGTAAGCTAATATTAACAGGAGTAAGCTTATTTACCGTTCTTATTTTCTGGAGAAAGCTAATTTACCGTTTTTATTTCCCCCCCTTTTGCCCATTCCAGCAATTTCAAGGACCAAGTTCAAGGGCTTTTCAGAGACTGGAATTTTTTCCCGATTCCAGGACTTTCCAGTAATATTTGATAAATGAGGGCGAGCGTACTTTCATTGGGTTTCCACATCAAGAAAACACGACACCTACGGCCGAGTACCTTTATTATTTTTGAGTGTTAGGAAACCCGAGAAAGAAAGCCCGAGAATTATTCTTCTCAAGACGCTGTTGCTTCGTTGGTTTATGAATGTGCAGATTAAGAAACAACTTACACATATATTCGAAAACAGTTGAAACACGTGGGTTTTCAAACTCATCCATCTCACCACAAAGGCGATTTGTAGTTGGCTAATCATCTAATAATTATTATTGAATTTTAGAAGGACTGTGGCAACACTGAGTTCCTCTTGATTTTTCTGTACTACTTCTAGTAAAATTTTACGGAATGGACCATATTTGGCAGCTTCGTGTGACGCAACGTTTCAAAGTAAAAACATTCGTTTAAACCGAAAAAGATTGCATTCAAACGATCAAATATCACAAAATCAAACTAAAACAATATTACGTGCATGACTCGGAACCCCAGTTTCGGGAACCTCGTGACATAAACTTTTTCCAAGCATGCATATCGTTATTGTTAGCTTGTGTTGTTTCATTATGAGCCCACTGATGCATTTCCCCTTCATACCTTGCATTTCGTAACATTCGCCTGTAATGATTGCTCCAATAACGTGCACTGCTGACTGCAGTTGGATTCGTTTAACTTGGTACATCCTGTAACTTGGTAGCCTATAATTGTTCCTTTTTCGTCAACTGAACTAATGTATCCATGGTAACAGGCTGAAGACTCCTCTTCGGGGCAAGTTAACTGTCGGCTTGAATCGCAGGGACCAGAAAAACTGCTGCAAACTTGGCAAGTTAAAGTACCATTTCCTACAAATGAAATGAATACGTTATCAGCTTTAAGGAATGCGATATAAACGAAAGAGCAAAGAAATAATGAAAAAAACTGGTTAAAAACACTTTTATGTTTAAAAATACATTAAAATTAAAACAAACGCAACAAAATGTGTTTGCAATTTATAAAATACCGGCATGATATTCGAAAAGATGCAAAAAAAGTGTCAAAACAGACTTCGAAACTGTAAAGTTGTAAAATGTTTTGTGGCTAAAACAAAACTCGTTACCGCTTGTTGCATTGATCATATATCGCGGCAGCTGAAACAAACCTAAACTGGACTCTAGTTAGTGAGCCACCTCGATTTCTAAATCGGTAAATGCAATTTGACTAAGATTTTCTTTCTTAAGAATGTAAGTGGGTGTTTTGGTCAAAATACCTTGTTCAGCAAGGGTAAGAGATCTTTAAGGCCGGCGTACACTTAAGGTGAAGAGCTAAGCTGTTTGCTCGCAAGGCTGTTTGCTCAGCTTGTTCCGCACGTTTGCTGCAAAATTTTAGTGAGATTCGACCTCGCGAGGCAAAAAATCTCGCTAAAATTTTGCCACACATGTGCGGAACAAGCTGAGCAAACAGCCTTGCGAGCAAACAGCTCAGCTCTTTACCTAAAGTGTGCGCCTGCCTTACCATAACCGTCTAAAAACTTACTGTTTATTGTTCCAGTGGTCACATTGACTTCTGCTAACTTCACTGTTTCCTTGGCAATATTGCTAACACCGTTTCTAGCTTGAACTCGGAATCGATACAACGACTCTTCCTCTAGATTGACCACAGAGACTGTTGTACTCTTTAATCCTGTGGACTTTGGAAAATACTGAACGTTTTTGTTGCAGCTGCCCCAACTCTGGGTATTCTTCCGCAGTCTAAAACAATGCACGTTGTAGAACACATCAGTTCGCCCTCCTAAATGAAGTGGTACCCTCCACGATAGTTTGAGAGTGTTTTCCTTTGTGATTAAAAAATTTAGACTTCTTGGCGCTGAAGGTATTGCTGTAAGTAAAGAAAAAAATTCTAACATAACTCCGGTTGATAAATCTAATACCTTTGAAGTTCATACCCCTTTGTTATTTCTTATCTAAGGGCTGAAGGGAACGGGCCCCTCCTTTCGAAATCAATTGCAAGATTCACTTACTGTACGTTGTTGAGTATTAACTTATTTTTAACTACGAGCTAACAAAACTAGAACTTGCGTTTTCGGGGTCCCGATGAGCTCCTCACAGCTTCGGTGCCTAAATCCACACAACTTTTGCACCCAATTTGATTCAAACTTATAGGCAGAGAAGTTTTCAACGAACATTTCAGTTACAGACGCTGTTAAAACGCAGATTTTGGAGGAATTTCAAAAGAACTTCCAATTTTAGATTAACGAAAACACAAACATAATTACTCACTTGTACAGCTAGTTGAGTTAGACTCAAAAGGCGCTCTGTAATGTTTAGCGTAACAATTGCAGCCTGTCCTTTTTAGGTTTGGCAAGCTGTTTGCAGGGCACCTGGTACACCCAACATTACCAAGCTTGCTCTTAAAGGTACCACTTGGGCAGGCTATTTTTGGAAAAAGATACACAAATGGATTCATCATAAATTCATTGTCCATTTTATAACACTAAACATAGCTAAATACAAATATACGTCATTTTTTTTGCACACAAACTAAGGTGTTGCAAATGTTTTAAAATATTGGAAGGAACAAAAATAAAAGAAATGATGCATTTGTTTTTGAAAGGGTTGTCGTTACTTTTATCATAATAAGAGTCTAAAAGTTAAAGTTACACTAACTACCTAACAAAGTTACAAGTGACCTCCCAAAACTTGAATATGGAAGATAGAACGAAAAAATATTACGAGCAAAATCCGTTAATCGACAAAGATCAAATAAACACAACAGCGGAAAGACAACTACAAAAAAGTAGGTTCTTTATTTTGAATTTTGCTATTTAGGTCTAAAGGAATAAAATTTTCTAAAACGTGTTTTCAGAGATGCATCCCCTTTTCAGGTGACAAAAACACATTTGATTGTATTGTACGTGTTTTTTGTCTTTATGAGTAGCACGTGTGCAGAACTCACAACCTAGAATAGAACATTATTAGTAGGCCTTTTATTCTAGTTCTATTGACCATAATTGTAGGAGTATCTATCGTGTCGTACATATATAAATGTGTTCCATAGGAATCGTTGTCGGTTTCTTATCTTGGTTACTTGCTCACAATTCTAAAATGAAAATGATTGGTTACACTGTGATTATCTAGCTTAGGTTTTTAATGTCTTACTTGAATAACAAACTTACGTGCACACAGTTCGTCGGCTTTTCTGAAACTAAAGCCAGCCTGACAATAGCAGGTCGAATTCGAGTTGAACACCCACTCTCCTTTGCTGCTACAAAACGCGTGCGCTGTTGATGAACCTGATTTTGTAATAGTGTAATTACTACAAAGGCCATGAATGCCTATGAATCCACTTGCTGGAGATCCAACCTGGGGGAAAAACTCAAGCTTTCCAAAATATTTTGGGCATGCATAGTAATACACTTTAAATGAAAATATTGCTGTGCAGGCCTTTGACTGCCGTATGGCAAGATAAATTCCTTGTTTGTTTACCACCAATGGTATCGCAGCTTTACTTGTGTTAAGAGCGTCCGAGGGAGTGTCGTGAGTCATTTTTCCTGGAGAAGCTCTCAATGTTGCAACCCGATTTGTAAATTTGCTGAAGGTTGGTGCCGGAAGTTCCTGGTCCTGTTGTATCAAGTACAAACCAATGGTCTCGTTACAAAAGGGTACTCTCGGAGTCCACGAGGAACAACTCCGGACTGCATAAGTAACCTCCACGTTAACTGACCTCAAATGAACACTCGATTCCGAAAATTTTATGAAAGGTGACCTTATGTCATCTTCGTGGAAAGTTTCAATGCTACACGCGGTGTAGGCTTCTGGACTCGATACAGCCAGCCACTGAAACAATAACGAAAATACAAATAAAATATATATCTTGAGTTGAAATTCAGCTAGCAACTAAAAAGAGTAGTTCGTTTGCCGTCCATGAATATAGTTGCATGGAAGGGCCATGCCTGATAAGGTTAATATATTAATAGATTATAGCTTACAGCGTACTCACCCCCCCTGTTTTTCTCCATTTCCATCTTTGATCTTCACCTGGTTCATCTATCAAGATTGCTGCAAAATTGAATTATAGTTGTAAAAATCAAATCAACGTAAGACGAAGCTGCAAAGCGATTGACAGGACTAATTTTCTGAGCACGAAAAACGAATATGATTTCTTACATACACATGCAGTTTACAACCCGCAAAACAATTGGAATTTCAGTAGGAAGCTCACCAATGATCAAGGTCATTTTTCCATCCAAAAGACTGCGACCGGATCACTTACAAGCATTAAAGCACACTTATACCTATTTATTTCTTATTGTTCTGTCAATTCCAAAAAATTTCAGTGTTTTTATACCCATAAATCAATTAATACTTAGATATTATCGGGATTGACAAAAATGTCCATAATGAAGAATAATTATACGAAGGTGTAATCTGATAAAGTTTAGAAGAATTACGAACTTTCGGCAATCGATCCTTCGCCAGATGAAGGCAATAGGAAGCTTGTATACCTTTTTAAATTTTATCTGAGAACGTTTTTTTATATCGTGAACCGACATCTTTTGGCGATGCAACAATATTTCAACAAAAACGTGCTGTCGTTTTGGGGGAGGCAGTGTTGAAAAAGGAAACAATATTTCTCATCGATAAAGTTCCTTCGTAAGTAAACAAGAATAAAACACCTTGAAGTAGTTTTGACAACAATAAAATATTAAACTAATTTTTATTTCTTCTATGAGTTATCTTTTTATTTGATTTGGCTGGAAACATGTCAAGTTTCAAAAGTAGGCAAAGTATTATCTAACCGAAATAAAGAAAATCGATAATTCAAGCACAGACAAAAACGCTATCACGCAACAAAGTTATAAGAATAAACTAAACCACAAACACAAAACGTGCTTGCTAAAACAAAATAGCTAAATCCTTTCTCGAGCCTACTGGCCCTATTCCGGTTCCGTAGTGTCAAGCGGACGAGACCCCCCCTGGACAGGACACTAATCTATCGGAGGTTTGCTTCAAGTAGAACTGATACTCGTTTATACAACTGAGTCGACCGGAACAAAGTCAGGTAAAGTAAAGTTCAAGGACACAACACAGTGGTCTGGCTGGGGCTCGAACTCGACCTTAGGATTACGAGCCGAACACGCTAACCGCTCCGCCACTGTGCCGCCGACTTACACGTCACATGACTCATTTATAATTAACGTTAACTCTACTATTGCTTTTTTAAAGACGTCCTTGCAAAAAATGTTAGAAACACCTACCTTTGTCACCAATACAAATAGAGAAAGAAATCAACAAGGCAAATGTTCGTATTAACTTTGAGTCCATTTGGTACTTGAGAGCAGAAAGTTAGGTTATCTGAGAAGCGGAGAAATGAGTACTGTTAGTAATGATATAGTATTATACCCTGTTTCAGGCGTTTGTTTGTTCAAATAAAATTTGTAGACGCAATTGTATTATAGCTAACTTTGAGGAACTTAAAAACAATTAATAGTATAAATCTTCGCTCTAGAAAGTCTTGACATACTGACGTTTTGGGCGTTAGTCCTTCGTCGGAGCAACCTGCCTATTTTTGCTAGGACGAAAAGTTGACGCACATTTAAAATTTCTTACGACGACAATTTTCTAAGCTGATAAAATACTATCCAATGTACTTTCTGCGGACACACTTATTAGGTTTTCTAAAAACTAATTTTAAAGCACTTCTCAAATTAATTTGTCGTATTGAAACGACTAAACTGAGTCGATGATTCAAGAAAATGTTTACAGCAACAACATAGAACAGTTTACCAGTATTTCAATATTTTCTGCTCGTCTTCCCTTTCCTGTAAATGTATTTCTATTCGCTGATTAGTGGCTCGTTGAAAACTATATTGTTGTTCTAACTCCCCGATACATAGAAAAAGAGACGGTTTGTGAAGGCGTGTGTACATTATACGTCAGACATTCTTCAAATTTCTCAAATTGTTTTCTATTCTTGGTTTGGCTAAGGAAAACAGGATCTTTAGAGGAAGCGGCTGCCGTTGCTTTGTTTGCATTTAGATATGTTAGCGTATGTCGTGTCATATTGTCGTTAAAAATGACCCAATAGAACAACCTTGCGAAGGGCAATATTACCCATCTGTTAATGATAGAGGAATACGTAAGATAACATCTTAGTGGGTAACTTCAAGGTAACATACTGCGGTTTATTAGTATGTTATATAACATCTAACTCTAATTACTCCAAGTTAGTTCTAACTTCAAACTAATCGAATTCAGTTCGGAAATTCTTTCTTAGCCGTAGAAAAGCTCGCAATTTTCACCTCAAAAGTAGTATAGGCAAAAACCATCCTTTTAACGAATGAAGCTACAAGTACAATATTTCGCCTAATTAGGCAATCTGCTTACAAATAAACTACGAGCAAAATTCCAACATTCATTCCATTTTGTATTGCGCACAGCTCTTTTTAAAGGTTCGCCCAATTTTCTTAAAACAACAAATGATATAAACTGCTTTATTAATCAAATTGTTACTGAGTTATTTAAGGCAACTGGAAGAGCGAGCGGGGATTGCGGAGTTGGTTGGCGCCAGGCTCTTGTTTGGGGTAGAGATGATTTCCGGATTGTGGTTCCCTCGTTTTTTTCCCTGTCATGTAACTTCAACACGATCTTGAAACACCCTCGGACCCAACACGTGTCGTTTTTAGCAAGAAATCTCAAAAGTCAGCGTAACAATTTGAGATTTTAGCTGAATGCTTTTAGAACTTGCGAAAAACTACCCCTAATATAAAAAGAAACTAAATATTTTGATGACGTACTCATATGTTCCAGCTCTTTAATCTAACTTTCCGGCAAAATTAAAACAAAATAATAAACCTACCAGTTTCAAAAAGTTGTGTTTTGCAGACACTACAAAACTAATACAAATACGTCCTTTATTTAAATTTAGCGAGTGCATTTCTGATAAGGCAATTTAAAAATTTGGACACACGAAGGTAAGGAAGTGTTTACACTGAATAGACCAACAATATTGTATTGACTAATTGCGCGGCTAATCCGGCACGTATAGTAAAGCTGCTGCAGCAACGAAAAGCATTTTTCAAAACTGATACACGTGGCATATTAAAAGAACCACTAAATCTTATTCTAACGACAACTAGTAGTTGATCTAAGAATTAGGATTCAAATTTCAATGGTGTTTCTAAGTTTGCGTGACAAAGTTGTCAAGTGTTTTGTTCGTGGATTATTGAACAAATTTTATTGTACTCAAAACTAAATGAGCGAGTTCGTAAAGGCGCACACAGATTACTCTACGCAGCTAACGTGCCAAATTTCGCAATAATTCTAATACTCTGGTATATGAAATTTGGCTTGGTGTCAAGTTAAGTGACATACTTCCTCTGTTAGTTAACACTTCCGAAATATGGTCTAAGTTTGGTTTAGCCTTAAGGTATAGATTTACTTCCATCATCAGAATTTAAGCTTCGCGCGTCTTCGCTGTCGCTAAACATAACTTCTACATAATCGAACACACACCGTTAGCACTAGAGGCAGTAAGACCCAAGGTGTTTTTACGTAAAAGTTTTCCTCTTATTTTGAAATTTAATCACTAAACACATCGCTGATAGTTCAAGCTGCACGTCATCTGCATAACTCTTTTCAACATACCAATTATCTGCTGTTTCTATACACTTAAACAAAAGGTAAGCAATCTTAGTTATATAATCAACCAGTATTACCTCATCAGCCGAGTGCAAAACATGTCTCAAAGCGCGTATTCGCCGGCCTGGCTATTTCTTAACAGCTTTTAAGTTTGTTTCTTTTTAAACGTGAGGAAAGTTCCACAAATATGCTAGTTTGACCTCTAACACGTACACATAACCTAAACTGCTTTTTGTTACTAATAAAATTAATGTTTGTTATGGGAAAATAAGAGAAGGACCAACAAAGGCAAGTCTTGTGTCACATGTTGTTATGAAAGTATATCCATTATCAAGGATTTGAATTAAGTTTGAGTTTGTGTCATACGTAGTCTTACTGCTCTTGCTAAACAAAATGTCAAGCTTCAAACACTACATGTATGGAAAAACAGATTAGCTTTGTTGATCGTATTACTAATGTTTCTTTAAGGTTTAGAAAACTCCTTACGCTGTCTGTTAAATAAACACAAAACGTTTTAATCTCTGAAGTTTTTTCGAGCAACCTCACTTGGTGTGAGTAAACAGTTTTCTTCAGGTTTATTCAAGTAAACTATCTAGATCGTAAGATACCATCAGTCACGTAACTGCATTGCTGCAATATTTACATAGAAATCTCCTCTAAACTTACCTTACTACAATTTTTTGTATACGGCTTTACCAAAAATTTCTCGCACATCCGTAAAAGTTAACTCATATCATTTGATATCAACGATTTGTTCACGTTCTTATATTTGCTCATTCTCACACGAAACGACGTCCCGGAAGTCATTAGTGACCAATGTTTTGTAGCGTTTGCAAGAGGAGCGGGGCGGGTCAAGTGCGGAAGAAGGTCAGGTTTTTGCCAGTATTCAAGGATGTGAATTTTTTAGAAGGTTCTTGAATTATAAACGAACAAAATAAAAAACTCATAGAAGTTAAGAGCTTTGATCGGAAAAGGAACAAATGTTTTTTTTTGTCAATCTCTAAACTGCAGCTAACAACACTTCCGGTCCTTGAATAGGTCGATTTGCTGTCGTTTTGTACAAAAATGGGCATAACTTCTTGCTCTTAGCACTCATGATCAGACAGGTCACCAAACTGTTGTCAAATATTTTGGCAGTTGAATTTTAATTCAGCATTGTGTTGTCACAATGCAACAGATCGATCTCCATATTCATGCAAACTCCTTCAACTACTATCAGTTTGTGTTGATCTCGGAAAGACGGCAAAATTTCTTGAGGTGTGAAGAAACAAAATGAACCATTTTGAACGTTGAGAAAATTGTTTGGAGTTTCCAGCTAAACGATGAATCATAAACTTACAGCTATAGTTTGGGCTCTCACATAACGTATGAGTCTTTTATTGCTATTTAAGCTAGCTGTTGCAATACTTGCGAATGTGATGTGTGCAGAAAAAGAATCGAAACAAATGAAAAAGATTTCATACATGTCAACACTTACTTGATCCAACTATAGATTTTGCAACAAACAAATAAATGAACCAGACAGCATCTGATATTAATCAAGTCACTACGTTTCAGTTCAAGATCAAGTGCAGTTATCCAGCAAGATAAGGGTTTTTATACTGAACTGCTTGTATCGTTTGGTAGTAAAACAAATTCAGATAAAACTAATATCTCTTAAAAAGGGAACCGAACGAAATGAAGTGCATGAGTCGAAGTACAGTGTAGAATCTAAGCATCGGAAAACAGACAATACTTGGGTATGAGGGGTTTTTCCAGCAAGAATTTAGTCGTTTATCAATTCTATAACCGCAGTTGAGAGGTTAAAATCCCTCAGACAGTGCTGGATAGCACGTATTACGCCATTAAGTATATTTTGTCACAGAATATAATAATTATACAAACAAATGATTATGCTTTTAGAGACTTTTGAGTGTTACGATTAATAGTTTCAATAACTTTGAAAGGTTTTCTGGGATTTATTTCAACGCCTTTGTTTTCGAAATCTAATTCACGCTGCACGATAGTATAAAAATAATTTTTCAAAGCAACACATACTGTCCGACTCTCCAATATCAAAATGCTGTGATTACTTCTTTTTATTAAAGAATAGTTTTTTCTAGATGATCTATGGTACTGGACTGGCAATTTTCTTCATCAAAGAATACAAAATGTCTCGAGATTCTAATTTGTATGTATGTAAAGAAGATGGGCTTTTACGTGCAGGGCCCCTGATTTCAAGCTCCCTCTTTTTCTACGAAAATAGTTTTTGATTAAAAGAAAAAACAAAGAAAAACATACAATCAACCCCAAGATATTTTATTTCAAGCTTCAATAAGTAGCTTTTGGCCTTCTCTAGATCGATACAGGAAGGAATTAACTACTTTGTCAGGCAATATTGAAATGATACGAGTGTCAAAATAATTCTGCTATTTTTTTCAAGGTTTGGGGGGTAGGGGGGTGGGG
>JANVCF010124427.1:3159-17251 GCA_025388745.1 Hydrozoanthus gracilis
TGTCGCCGTGTAGTACACTAACGGCACGAGAGACAGTCTGTTGCCGTGCAGTACACTAAAGGCACGAGAGACAGTCTGTTGCCGTGCAGTACACTAAAGGCACGAGAGACAGTCTGTTGCCGTGCAGTACACTAACGGCATGAGAGGCAGTCTGTTGCCGTGTAGTACACTAAAGGCATGAGAGACAGTCTGTTGCCGTGTAGTACATTAACGGCATGAGAGGCAGTCTGCTGCCGTGTAGTACACTAAAGGCATGAGAGACAGTCTGTTGCCGTGTAGTACATTAACGGCACGAGAGGCAGTCTGTTGCCGTGTAGTACATTAACGGCACGAGAGACAGTCTGTTGCCGTGTAGTACACTAAAGGCATGAGACAGTCTGTTGCCGTGCAGTACACTAACGGCACGAGAGATTGTCTGTTGCCGTGTAGTGCACTAACGGCATGAGAGACAGTCTGTTGCCGTGTAGTGCACTAACGGCACGAGAGACAGTCTGTTGCCGTGCAGTACACTAACGGCATGAGAGGCAGTCTGTTGCCGTGTAGTACACTAAAGGCATGAGAGACAGTCTGTTGCCGTGTAGTACATTAACGGCATGAGAGGCAGTCTGCTGCCGTGTAGTACACTAAAGGCATGAGAGACAGTCTGTTGCCGTGTAGTACATTAACGGCACGAGAGGCAGTCTGTTGCCGTGTAGTACATTAACGGCACGAGAGACAGTCTGTTGCCGTGTAGTACACTAAAGGCATGAGACAGTCTGTTGCCGTGCAGTACACTAACGGCACGAGAGATTGTCTGTTGCCGTGTAGTGCACTAACGGCATGAGAGACAGTCTGTTGCCGTGTAGTGCACTAACGGCATGAGAGACAGTCTGTTGCCGTGTAGTGCACCAACGCCAACGGCATTGCCTTCACACATTTGTTCACTTCCGTAATAAAATAATGTGAAAATTTGAGAATAGACGCCATATATTTCGGTATATTGATCTCAATATGATCTTCAGCCTCAGGTCAACTTTTTGTTAAAACAGGGCCAGCATAAAAAATTGAACTTGTCACTGATAACTGTGAAGCTAGGCCTGTTTTAGTTCATTGATATTTTAGATGAAGTTATTCTGTTCAAGATGTTCAAATTAAGGTTTGATAGCTAAATTTTTTTGTCTATTTTTACGCAAAACTCTTTTTTTTAAATTACGATTACGTTCTTTGATTGCACCCTTACTCATTAGTAGTAATTCCACCACTCAATTGGTCCCGGAGACACAGCGCAGCCTGTCGCTTAGTTCAGCTTGCAACAGTTACTATTCACCAGACAACGTTAAGCAATATACAATATATTTTTGACAATGAAGAGAACAAAGTAATTCAACTTTATCCACTACGCGAAAGCCATTGAAATATTTTGAAAAACCGAAACTTAACCATCTTAAATAAGACTTATATTTTCATGGCGTACTTACATTCACTCCGGGAGAGGCAAAAATCTCGTTAGACCTCTAGTGTCTCGTAGCAGTTCAACAATGAGGGCAATATAACGCCGTATTGACCGGGATTGGATCATTGCTATAATAGAATCAAGCCACAACGGTTCAAAACACTATAGATTGGGTACTTCAGTTAAGAAAACTCTTATAAACAGCACTTACCTTAAGAGCAAAGGCGGTTAACAAACAAAAACCACAGCAATTAAATTCACGTGCTGCACGATATTTTAAACACTTTCGGTTGCTAAAATGAGCGACCTCTATACGTGATTCACCAAACATCCTGTCGTACCGGTTGTTATAGCTACATATTGACCTTGCGGTTGAACAAATCACCGTGTAAAACACGCCTCCACAATAACTTGCTAGAATGTGATAAGAGGAACACGCTATATCAATGAAACGTTACTAACAAAATAGCCCCATACAACACTAATACAAGTCGACAAACTCACGTCACATGTAATGAGATGCGTCAGTTGAAAGGATTTATCTTGCTAATTTTAGGATAGAACTGATTGCTGAGGCCACTGAATATTTATTAAAAAGTGCTATAATAGTGGCTATAAAAATTTTTTCACTTCCATGCACTTTTGTCACAACTTTTTCATCAGAAATGAATTGAAGACAATCTCAAATACTATGAACTCTAGCCAGATTAGAAGCAACTTATCAGGCTGGCGTGCAAAGCCTGGGGCGATCTTTTAAAGTTGAAAGAAAAACTATAGCAACCGTTTTTCAACTCTTTTTGCGAGCTTAAAGCTGAATCAGTCATGGCACGAAGGCCAGTCACCTGTGAACGCCTGCCGACTTGTTGTTCGCTCAGTTCTGACCGAGGAGCACATATAACCAATGAATAATCAACAAAAATTATATGCGAGTAAATGAACAGTGACATGTGCTAAGACGAGCTTAACAAGTACGTAGCAAACCCTAGATTTGAGGAGTAAGGTTTAACTGAAGTTGGGTAACAAATAAACTGATTAGCTAACGAATCGAACTCCAAGTTTTCAGTCCATAATTGCATCAAAAGTATACTTGAGTTGTCAGTTCCACACCTGGGTGTTCCTGGACATGCTCTGAAAGTGTAAAATGGGAAATGAATATTACTTATGAGCTTACTGTTCGAAAAGGACGCGTTTTTGTATGAGCCCTCTGCAAAAACAGGTTTGTGAGAATGAACATGCTTAGAGTACATGACTATATATCCATTGAAAAATATAGAGATAGTAATAGTCATATGACTCATATCATATCAACAACATCAATGATGATGATAATAATAATAGTAATAATAATAATAATAATAATAATAATAATAAGTAATAATAACAATCACAATAACAATGCCTTAAAAATAATGATGATAATAATGATAATATTGATAATAATAACAATAATAATAATGATAATAGTGATAATAATAATAATAATCTAACAATGGTAATAATAAGCTAAAGAAGTAGCAATAATATTTATATCAATCCTCTCGTCACCGTTTCCCGTATTTGAGCTTGATGGCATACAAAACGCTTACAGTAAATGAAAATATCCTGCTTGTAGGTGATTGGGTGTTTTATTTTAAAGCAGAAAACTCACAGAGCAGGGCCTTTGCCGCGCCATCTTGACTTTCTTCGGGTGGAGATCGACCCAATGCCGCTCGATCACGAGATCCAAGATGCCGCGGTAAACACCATGCACTGTGAATTTTCGGCGCTAAAAAACCCAACCGGCTGCAAACAGGCTAAAACGAACGAAGATTATAAGCACTGCATCTTTTGCGCTAAGTTTGGTTACATGTGTATCTTTTTTGGGTTAATTGATCGTACAGCAAGTCACATGACCCAGTAGTCTAGTCCGTCGGTTCTGTTGCTTGTCACGTGGGCTGCGCAGCAGCAGGCAAGGAAGGGCCGAGTAGGCAGCAATTGAGTGTGCGGGCCGCCTGGCCGGCCTGGCGTTGTAACAAAGTCAAAGAGGTTTTATAAGCTTGCGTACATGCAGAATGCTAGCAATGATATCAACGGCCTAGGTTTGCTAGCCAGGAGGTAACCGTGTGCCTACTGATGGCTCATTTGTTTCGTCGTGCCATGTACAGTTTGGTCCAGACTGTGAATTCATTAAAGCCTGAACATTGTCAAACAGCTTTTATCATTGACGAGAACGCCAATCAATTCGGTTTTACTTTTTGAACAAAGAACGCTTAAGTCTTAAATACGAAGTCTCCCAACCATGATTAAGCTGATCAGAAAAGACGAACGTGAAATTTGCCTGAATATTAATAATCTAAGCTTCGTTCTCTCTCCAAACAAGAATTCATTACCGTAAACGTCCATGCCCGCCTTTGGACCGCGCCCCCTCCACCTCCAGCTGAGAAGTTAAATATAATGCAAATAATCTTTATACTAAAATAAAGAATAAGAATAAAAACAGGCCGGCTAGTCTGCGTGGAGTTAGTTGATTCGTTTTTCAGGCATTTACTGTTACAGAAGGAGATCCAAGACTGAACAGCAAACTTTAGCGTCGACTCTAATTATTCTCCCATTCATCACAGATATCGTCACTTCAATTTTGTCTTAAGAGCGCTCTAATTTAATCAAGAAAACAGACTGACGCACCAGCACTTAATCACCAGACTCGCGTATGTTGCAAATTCGTTTTCTTTTTTTAAATAATGCTTTTCCGCTATTTCCCAAACAGTTTTTCCTGTAATTGTTTTCATTTATGACGAAAGGTAATTCCCTAGACCTTCCCCGCAGTTTCGTACATGTGTCGTCAAACTTTGTTCTGTTTTATCGGTCAGGGAAGCAATTACAGACACTTATACCTAGTGAAGATTTAGCTTCTCGAAAGTCAAGCGTTTTTATTTCTAATTTGCATGATAAAATATATTCCCAACAGTAAAAAAACTGAAGCCTCTGCAGGTATTTGCGCTATTATCTTTTCTTCTACCCATGAGGTCGTTGTTTAGGCTAACTTTCAACACCTCCAACCAAATTAAAAAGCACAATAGGGTTATATTTGAAATGAGCCGGTAAGGCGGTATGCTTTTAACATGCAGTTTTCCTAGCTGATTTTCGAACCTATTGTGCTTTGCACAGAGCGGCGCAATCCGGCCTATGAACTGAGAACACTCTAAATAGTCCAAGATAAGAAAGGTCATATCAGTGCCAACATGGTGACTGTTTGTTTTCTTTCACTAATGACAAATTAACCTCATAAACACTAGAGCCCATCATAATTAGCCTGAAACACTGTTTTATCTGACTCTTAGCATTCCGTTGCTTCAATCAGTTTGTACGGTCCCGAAAGTATAAGTTCTTACACACAAAAAGTGTTCGTGTTTTTCCGGCGTATTTCGGCAAAAGGCAACAGTTTTTTGTTAACCGACTGCAAAGTGCGTTTTGCATGGTAAATTTCAACAAAATTTCTAAAGGTCTTAAATAGAAGTGTTCTAAAACTCAAAACTTAATTGCTTCATTTTGAATCAGATAAGGTTGGTAAAGGTTAAACAGTCTTCAGGCCGAGCCGGCCCACCGCTAAACACACTCGGCAAACCTGTCAATTTAGGTACTTGCTTTAGCTTGAATGAACGGCCGGCTGTGGTAGAATAGCTAATTGATTGTTAACTCCTAGAAGTGGGAAATAAAAAAAATGTAATGAACGTTTGTAACATTTCAAGAAGTGACGATTTTAGATTTTATCGCTTCATCAAACTCCGCCTCCAACGAACAAGAGCAAAACTGGTCGTCAAAAACATTAAACGAGCATGCAGCACACGAGTGGACGAGGTGATTTCACAGTCGACTGGCGGTATCAACCCATTCATACTTAAGTAAATAACAGGCTAAATCCATAGAAAAAAGTATGATTATGTAGACTTTTCCGCATGGGATCACATCATTTTACTTTGCCCGGAAACAGAACAAACAACAGTGAACAGAGATTTGTTTGAAAAGCTTTCTTCTCAACAAGTCGAACTCTACTATCTCTTCCTCTCTCCCGACTTGCCTAAGCTCTACTTCGTAGTTACCGCTTAAATAACAGATTTGAATCTACAATGCTAACGACGTGAGTTGTAAAAGTAATTACAGAATTGTACACAATAAGAAAGGCCTTTCTTAGCTAAACACCATTTAGCTAGCTCCCCCGGAGCGCTGACGTAACATCCACAATTGACACAAAATAAATTCCCTTTGTCACAAGAATAATCATGTGAAACCCTTATTCTCGGTAAATATTCACCGATTCTGATATTTTTCGAAGCAAGAATTCAATTTGCCTTGACCTCATGATTATAAATAGCTTACAAAAACTGTTTTTCCATAAAAAGACGATTCCGACGGGCGCTGCGATTCGAGTTCTCGCTTTCAAATAACGGCCTCTTCAACTAAATTTAATACTCGAAGTTTCTCTTGGCTGAAGACGAGATCTCAGCTTTACGGTGACCAGTGTCAGATTTCGGCCAAGATAAGAGCAATCATACTTGTTATCACTAGAATTAATTCAGCGATTTCAAAACACTTCGCGCGGAACATGAATGTAATTCACTAATTGAATAAAGGCAAAACTGAGGTCGAATAAAAGAAACTCAAAAACATGTCCCTCCTCCAAGTGAGTTGCAACACAAGAAAATAAGAAATACTTGAATGTTGTCTGACCACATTGATATGGTGATTTCTTTATTTATAAGCAATTGTGCACTCACGAATTTCATGTTCATAATTTAATTGCAAGTGAACGATCAAACGAAATGATATTTTCAAACTTTACGAATATTGGGCCCTTTTTCTTGTCAAGTTTGAAGAAAATACTTATGTAGAAAATATAACGCATATTGCCTCTTAATCTCTTCTATCTTACAATTTTTACAACTGTTCAAATGAAAGCAAGTGAACCTGTTAGTCGGTGCTATGTACAGGGACGCTATCGGGGAACTCGTATTCTTTTTTCTCCTCAATTTACAAACCGTCTTTGAGACCTAAAACGATTTTGCTGTTTGAATTTCTTAAGAATATAGAACTGACGTGGGTTTGTAACAGCTATCTTGTGATTGAATGTAACAGAATAGAATTTAGAACAATGAAAGCTAATGAGAATGGCCTTTCCAGGCTATTAGCAGATGATTTAGGATGGTTTGGGCCGGTTGGTTTTGGCTGATAATTCAACTTGACTGTAGAGTTGTAGTTTTTGATATCCCGTATAGTTCTTTCTGGATCCAGCGCAAAAGCGTCCTTGAGAGCTGATTTTGCCGCGGCCGTGAAATTTGTGTCGCCAGTCAGCATTAAATCAAACACACAAGAATCCAAATAAAAGCCCTTAACATCAGAGGCAGTACAAATTTCTATGGCTTCTCGCCGAGAGTATTTGCTGTTTGATCTCTTTTTAAGTTGAGCCGCCGTAAAGCTCAAAACTTCTTTATAGTCTATACGCTCTCTGTCGGGGCATCCTGTCACACACAACCCTCTGCTCAATGGACTGCTGACAATGTCCTCAGGGACTCGCATGTGAAACGTCAGATATTTTCCGACTCGTCTGATTACAATTCTTGTCCTGATATAGCAGAGGTTTATGTGAATGAGCGAGCCCTTTATAAGTTCGACAATTCGCACAGGACAAGATGCCGGACCTGTTTCCCAAGTTCCATCAAGAAACACAGCAGGAAGCGACTCGGCTTCGGCTCTATAGATTTTCTGCTCAACACAACTTTTCTTCTGTTCCCTCAAAATTACAACAATCTGTGGATCAAAAAGCAATCAGCGAATGAATTTAGAAACATGTCTACAGTTAGCTGTGATGATAGGTCGTTTTATTTGTGTGATATCACACATCTGCCGCTAGCCCGGAATAAATACATGTTGTAAACGTGTATACTCAAAAGCGAACGAACGAAATCAAATATGTAGCACTTGTTACAAAACATCCACATTAATGAGCTGCATGTTAAGTGTGAAAGCTACGTTACAACAACATCAACAGTCACTAAGTAACTTTTCTTAAAACATGCACGCAATTTACAAGTGCTGGTAAAAATGGAAAGCACAGAAGCAGCGAGATATCGGAACGCTGAGTAGGCGAGTTGAGTTTACCAGCATGTGTCGTATGTATTATTCAAAGATATCTCTGTTTGCTCACGTCTCCGCAACTCATGCTAGCAAATGCAAATTTTTAGAGAAAAACAACCGTGGCGTACTTACCTTGGTCGTGGCAGTGACACTTTGCGATGTGCCAGAGCCTGGCACAAGCTCTACGTTTGAAACCATAACAGTCAAAAATTTATTTCGTATTAGTGGCCACGCGCCTTTTACAACACAAGTTTGTTTCTCTTCACTGAACGTTCTCAAGTGCGGGTCACCGAACAAGCCGCAGTGACGGGTAACTTTCGATTTCGTGAATTCCCCCTCTTGAAACCTACACATAGCGACAGGTTTCGTAGGTTCGGGCTTTGTCGAAAAGCGTTTCCGAAATTCGGATTCGTTTTTTGGTGCAGTAACATTCCCACATTTCCAGTCCACCATCATTTTCGGAATCAGAGTGGTAAATGTGTGATAATTTATATCTCCACGGCATTGGCGGCTCAAACTCGCAACACAGACTTTAAACATTGCCAGAGAAACGCATATTCTCGGCTGCTCTTCCACTTCGCCAATCCTGTTGTGATATGCTTCGCTACATGCCTGCACTCGACACCCTTGTCTTCTTCGCCCTAAGAAACCACTTCCAATTCCAGGTACACTCAATGTTACTGCCAACATAAGAAAGGAAGCAGAAAACATACTTAGAAATGTGAAGACAAGTCATCTAGGGCAGTTACGACGTAGAGTTTGTAGCCAAGAATAGCACGAACCTTGAGGCGTTAAGACAGTCAGGAAAAGTAGCGAATGTACGAGTGAGCAGCGCGTTTTCATTCGGTGTGTAATCATTCCCGCGGCCCGAGTCTACACGCGACCTGCTCCATCGCGAACGCTTGTCCTTGCTGAATTTGTCGAATCGTACACGATGTGTATCACTCCAATGGTGGATAGTTTAGAGCCAAATGACTCAATTCACCTATCAATCAGAATTTTGACAGCTTGAATGTAAGTTAGATGATTAACAAAACTGCTCGTAGTCGTCAGGCCGCCAACGCCGACCTTCTTTAGCCGCAAACAAAAATACTGAATACGGCACGAGAGACTGGCAAAAGCGGAAATTTTGCACAAGTGTTTCAAACCACCCGAGTGTTGGCCTGGCCAGAAATTATGAGCTGAAAGGGCTGTGTGATCTCTTATAGCGCAATGACAGGTTAGTGTTGAGCCCCCTAGTGGCGCTTCCCGTCATCCTTGGGGTACTGGAGCAGCTGTCAGTCTAATTAAATATCGTTTATTCTCTTTGTTTTCACTGGGACTCGCTGTGTAACCATCTGATTATGACTGGAGGCTGTTGTGAAAACGTATCTTTCAGCCAATCACAGTGCAGCTGAACCACTGGACGTTTACATAATTAGATTGACGGTCAACGGACATTGTTGCTATTGTGGATCGTAGCTGCGATTGGTGAAACTCGGCTAAATTTACAAAAGCAACGTACTGTTGACTTTTTTTGCCGTGTGCTTCCCACTGTTAGTTTTTCCTGGAGCAACAAAAGCTCTCCCAATCTGATGCCACATACAGTTTGGAAACTTTTCTCCTGCTGTCTCTCGTGTCCTTCAAATCTGCTCTGTTATTGGATTCCGTAAATTCTAAGCACATTTTGAAAGGATAAATCTTCTGGCAGGGTGAATCGCCCTCTAAATCCCTCCACTATTAATTTACACTGTTTTGTTGACTCTATATAATTATGTTTTTGTGTTTTTTCAAACGCATAAAATGTAAGTGTCACATCGAAATAATGCGTGACCGCAACTCGCGCGGTTGATTACAATACGTGAAAGCCGATAGATTGCGTTTTGTATTTTCTACGGTTCATTGCTGTGACTATCGTTATGTGACCTTTATTTCCGATGTAGGCTATGATTTCAGCTCGCTGTTTACGGAAGAACTTCACTTTTGAGCGCGTTTATCATTAACGTTTTCAATCTGTCATCTGAAGGGGCTTGTTGAAAAGTAAATTTGATCAAGAAACAACTTGCTCGATAAAGTTAACGGTGCAGCGACGGCCAAAAATTCAAGTTTTGAAAAAGATCCTAACAAACAGCAAGTTTCGAAAATAACTGGAAACTTTTATCATGTTGAGAACGCATGCGTATAGCAGCTCCAAACGAAATCTCGTGCGGTGCTCGGCTGGAATAAAATGCGTAGAATAGAAAGTAATATAAAAACTTTTCAAACCGCACAGCAAGCGATTCTTTGTGCGTTGTTTGCTCTGCTTGAATCGCCTCTGTGCTGGTTGCTAGTCTAATTGTCCGTTCCACATCTTTCACATCAACTTGCTTTTTGCTGCTCACAAGATCCAACAAAAATGAACGGCTTCACGATTGCTTTATTAAATATTGAACTTGTTTTCGTCAACTGCTAATGGGTGGAAAATAATTTTATTCCCTTTCGACGAGTTCATAAGTTATGGTTTAATACGCCTACGTATTCTACCTTACAGAAAAACTATTTTTTCCCTGATAATGAGTAAAATCTTTGTGTACTACTTATGCTTTGACGTCCTTTGAATATGCGGGAAAATTGGCAAAGCCACTCTGCGTCCTTTTTCATGGATAGTTCTAGCAGGTAGGTCGAGTTTGTTGGCTGGGCGCGCGCACCGGAGGCTGCCTGAACGCCATGCCGGCTTTCATGTCGTGCATAACGAACAAGAATCAAAACCAACCCTTATTCTAATCTCGTTGCACCCGGACAAAACTATTGCCATCAATTGAATGACACAGCTTGCCCAGCTCGCATGAAATGCGAAGTAGCTGTAGGACTCTCTTCTTATGTAAATGAGTGCGCAACATGAGATCTTTCGTCAGCCACTAACAACGGCGCACAAACAACCCGGCAAGACAAGAATGGAATCAATTGTAGTGTTCCTCAAACAGCTCAAAGCACTAAATGTACCAATTTATTGTCAATACAAAGTGTTCTTTCTTTCACGAAATCTACTTTACTTTTATTTTGTTATAGTTAATCGATTGCTAAAGAGAAACTGGAAGAAAAACGAGAAGAATCTCCAACAAATACATTTTTGTGGCGGTGAGGCAACTGTACCGCTGTGCAAAAATATTTGAGTAATTTAAATTCCATTGTACGAGTCAAGGAGAGAAACAAGTCCAATGTTCATGCTGAGAAGAAATTTCGCTTTCAATATTGAGTCAGGTTTGATGTTTGAGTTAACTCTACAATGGTAATTTCCTTCTGAGCGTCTAGTGATCACATCTGACAGTTGAGCGAGCCGCTTGGTTCACTACGTAATGCCGGCCTTCGCGGCACACTCACGACTTATCCCTGTTTGAAAAGCGCTTTGAACAAAGTGAATTTTGATGTACATAAATATGTATGTAAACAAAGCAAAAAAGTATTTCACCACCTGTTAAAGAAATAAATATATGGCGATCTGCTCGGCAAAAAGGACGAAGGAAAAATTTTTTTTTCGCTTCCACTTTAACATAAAGTAGAGACAGTGAGTTGATTGCTTAAAATTGTCCGTCTCTTGTCACACTTAACCGACTGCATAAATTACACTAAATGACAAATAGCCAAGGCTTGCACGGTAGGCGGGCGATCAGCTCCTAATAATTTCTTATTGGCTATGGTTAAAGAGTTCAATGATCGTATTTTCGACAAGCAACTAAAGATAAAAAGCATACTTGATGAGTGGTGCGGCTAAACACGTTTCTTACTCAGCTCAGTCGATAATGCCATGAAACCTGAACAGAACCTTCGATAAAACAGTTTGTCTGATTCTTTCAAGAAGATCAAGCGTTCTTTTAGAAGCGTGGTTCTCCCACAAACAACATCGGGCCTTAGCTCTGAGAAATACTAAATTTAATGGACTGTTTACTTTTCCTGCCTCATACGTGTTTTTACTTTGTTTATTTATACACTCACGTTTGTTGTGAATATTTTTCAAGTATTTACATTTGACTCTGAAAAGAACGTCCGACCCCTTCTAATCACCGAAGTTGTTGTGTCTGTTGGATTCTTCATGTTTGATTTTAAAATCTTGAGCTAGGAATTCCTATGTCCAACAGACGGTTAATTTTCCTTCAAACTTCAAGAAACATCGTCATATCTACACGCTCATATGTTGAAGCAGAGCGCTCGGTCAGCTCCGATCCGTGAATTTTGTTCTGTTCTTCATAGCGAGGGAGTTGAAGTTTGGTGGCTATTATATTATATAATATAGGAGTTGTGCCCGGTGCGTTTTAGCCGGTGACGATTTAAAATGTAAGAAAAGAACGCCTGCTAGATTTAATTTATCTCATTTTTCCTTCAATACAATAATGCAGTTCAGTTGAATAAAATTGCTCGAACTGCATAAAGCTTTTGGAGATCTTTGAAGAAAAATTTATTTTTCTCTAAGATAATTTGGCCAGACAATAGTACTCGGTGAGTCATTAGCTAGACCGAGACTTGCTTCCGTAAAATGATACAACCATTTGGCTACTTTATATATTCACAGGAAACAGTGATATATCGTTCGATATTGGCCCTAGTTCAGTCAAAGCCAAAGGTGTTACGTGCAGTGACCCAATGTGTTCGTTTACAGTACACGAGATTAAAAAAGAACATTTCTCTTTTGCTAAACGTCGGAATCTTAACTTAAAATCTAGACTTCAAAACACCTACAAACTATCAACATCTTTTTTTCCTGCAGCCAAAGCAATACATCGTGAATAGTTCCCGTCGATGCGGGTGATATATGTGAAAGTGCTATAGTTGCTTCAGGCAATATAGTATTTAACAACACCTCGTGCTAATGAGCTGCTGGCCGCATTATGAGCAGTACTCAACGTCTACTGAATAAAGAAAACCTTACAAAGACCCAAACACAATTTTAGCCTGTTGCGTTCTTTAAGAGCTCATCAGTAGAACTCGGGCGATGTGAACCGGGTTACGTCAACCGCTTAATGAGTCATTTACATGCCTCTTGCTCGCTGATAAACAATGGCACATGTCACTTGTGAATATCAAGTGCTCTAACGTTCAACAAGCGAGCAATGCAAATGATAGACAAGCGAAACAGCCTGCTCGCCAACTCTGCCGTTTGTAACCAGGACAATACCTCCCCGATAAAAACTCTCTCGCAGTTTTTCCGTTTCAACTAATTTACAACTGTGTATCGATATTGTTTCTCAAAGTGAGAAGAGACCGAAAAAGATTGATAGATGAAATCACTGATAATAAAAGACACGCCTAACAATCAGCCAGCCCTCTAGTACTGGAGGCTAATTAGTGCGTGGTTAATCGCGTGCTAATTTCTTACTCATGAATTTATTGCAGTTTATTCAGACAAAGATCAAAACCAAAAATTCGAAGTTGATCAAAAAAGTTCGAAAAATTACCCATGGTACCATTTTTAAAAGCATGAAAGAAAAGTGGGACAAACTATCATTTTGGAATAAGCTTGCAAGCGATCAGTTTGGAACTGATGTTCTTCTCAGATTCTCAGCACGGTTCCATCTGCCTTTATAATTTACACTGTTCAAAAATATCTTTGGTAAAGCTAAATATGTTATATACCGGTAGCAATTATACTAATTACGCAAAGAGCAACAAAACATCAATATTTATCAGTTCCGGAACCTTATACAACACTAGCGGGCGTGACGTGGGAACCGGTTAACAGTCATACAACAAGCCTATTTCAGCCGGCGGGCGGCAGAGAAATAAGAGCATGCAAAACTGACTGACCCGATTCTTGTTGCGAGTTTTACTTGCCTAGAAAGTATACTTAAATCTGTGTTTTAAATTAACACTGAACTAGATGTTTTTAAAATTCTATAAACATAGCTTAAAAACTTTTAACTTTTAAAAGGAACATATATTGATATATATATATATATAAACTAAATAAACTTTTGATATAGATGCGACGAAAGGAATATGGTCATACAAAAGAAAAATCGAGTTATCAGTAAATATATTAAAGGATGTAAAACGGACCGAATACCATAGTGTTTAGACTATACTCCATAACATGGTTATACAAAAGGAATCGTCGAGCTATCAAGTCCAAGAGATGTACTGACGAACATGCAAGACAGACTGTTTCAAACTTCGCCGGCTAAGCTTAATACTGAATGCAAAACAGTACCTGTTTAAAAGCCCTTAAAAACAAAACATCTGACGATCGATCATTTCTCAGGATGAAAGTCATGTCCGTGAAAAGTTGTTAATCGTAACGTGAAAAAATGACAACAAAAGCAATGACTTAAATGTTTAAAACCGAAAAGTATCTGTATTGCAACAGCTGGCACAATTTTGAAATAAATCTGAGCCACAAGAATGGACTTTAGAAATAAAGACCTGCTGCTGGAACAGACTCAGGGTTGACCAACGTTGCGAGATATTTGTTTATTTATCCTCAGTCATTTACGTTTGTCACAGAACTTAAGAATAACAAACGATGCATGGTACAATTACTTGGATCTTATGTGTGCGGACGATTAACCTTTTCAGTCAAAGGTCTGGGACCAAGTATGT
>JANVCF010124650.1:0-11831 GCA_025388745.1 Hydrozoanthus gracilis
CCCCCCAATTTCTATTTCGACGGCCCATGAATGAACGAGTTTGTTTTTTCCCCTTATTTTCTACAACGAATTCAAAGCTGTTATTTATAATCCCGCAAATGACATATTTTGAAAACTTTTGCGACTTTGTGTATGAAAAATAGACGGATAGGTGCACATGCTGTCTGGTTAGAGTGTACATGTGTTTAAGTTACATACCAGAATATTGTCCAACGTCAAACAACGATGAACATAGCCTTTTTGGTGCATGAATGATACAGCGCCCAAAATCTCTTTCAACCAGCAAAAAACTTTTTGTTTAGACTCCAAAGATCCTGAGGTTGGTGGTATGTACTGTTCTGAACCGTCAAAGATGACACTTCTTAAAGATGCTTTGCACAGCTCCATGATGAGGTAGGCACGCACTTGTTTCCCACAGGCTGCTCGAAAGACACTCCCATAAAGCGTGACAATGTTTGGGTGCTGCAGTTTTCTATAAAACAAAACTTAACCCACTTAGATTCTTGTTTCGTAATCCACTGTTAGTAAAAAGCACAGACATGCTTTTAATTCACAGTTATCAGTTGTCGAATGCGGTGGCGGTTTCTTCGAGATTCTAGAAAGTCCTTAACCTTTATAAAGAAAACAAACCGAATCGATCGACCTTTTATGATATATCCGGTTTTACCATGTTTCTTACAAATGTGAATTTTTGCTTATGGAAGAAATGTTTTCTGTTTTGTTATTTATAACCCCGCAAATGACATATTTTGAAAACTTTTGTGACTTTGTCTATGAAAATAGACGGACAGGTGAACATATTGTCTGGTGAGAGACAATAAAGAAAAGATTAATCAACCAATCAGACTGCAATATTCTTGTTATACTTCAAGTCATGGGAGAACAGACAATAGGACTCGAGGTCCCATTCGAAGTCTGCCACCCGGGATCTGCGGTTTTACGTCCTCATCCGAGAAGACACGAAGGTCTAACCGTTTGCAGATGTTGAAACAAGGCGGCACCTTCTCCTGAGTTAATTTAAGACCCTGAGGGAAGGTCTGGCACCGGGAATCGAGCCCATGCGTCCCGCAGGACAGACTGGCGCCTTACCAACTGGGCTAACCAGGCGGCGGTTGTTCAATTATTACTCTCAATAATAGCTACATTATATCCCGTAAAGAGTAGTTGCTGTATGCATGGTAATTTAAAGAGTCAAGATTGCATAAGAACACGACTATTTTTGGTTCTCTAACAATGGAACCACTAATCTTGATTATTAAGAAATTGTCTCTGGGATATTCAGGTCAAAACAATACAGCAGTTTAATCGTTTTCTTAAGAAAACATTTCCAAAATGACTAAAAACTTAAAGCTCTTGTACCTTTTTGCTCAATAATATAAACTTATCATCTAAAATTGAAACGTTTTTGCCCATTTCTTGATTATAAAACACTTGAAAGTGTAAACGTTTCATATTCTAACGAGCTAGTGAAACATATGTATTTTGTTCTGTAAGAATTTTTTCTAAGCAAACCTGAGAGCATCCTCTTCGGCCAGGAACCGACATACGTTTTTCTTGCTTAGCACGTCACTGTAGGCCTTAACCGCTACACCAATGGCTTCTCTTCCTTCCCTAGAACAAAGCTTTCCACGATAGACACCAGAAAAATCTCCCTTACCGAGAAAATTACAACATTTTTCTTCCCATTGTACGCTGTTGCCATAAATGTCCTGAGGACGGATCTCTTGAACGAAAAGCATCCCAAGCTCTCCTTGGAGTTCTCTGCTTTTATCCAGAATTGGGGAGTACAGTTTTAAGATATTTTCCTGTGAGCGGATTTCATCTTGAAGCTCTTGACACAGTTTCTTGTCAGCTGCAATCAATCCGGGAATTCGTGCCTTTATTTGCTCTAGGCACACATCAGCATCTGCCATTTGCATTCTAGCAAATTTCCTGAGTGCGCCGTCGTCATTGCAAACGTCATCGAGAAAACGTCTGGCTTTTTTTTCCATAACGGCAGAAGGATCATTCTTGTACTCCTTCATATTTTTCATGTCAGTAATTTTCTTTTTGATCGCCGCTACACCTACAACTGGGGCTCCTGCTGCAAGGGCAACAATTCCTAACGGAACCCATATGGGGAAGGTGACTCCAATTACTACCCTTACTCCAACGGGAATATTCTCAACCGTACCAGGTGTTCTCTGTGGCTCATAACACGTGCTCTTTGATGCGACAACATCTGCCTCCAGGATGTGGAGCTGCTGCTCAAAGATATTATATTTTTGTATGAAATATTCTTTCAAGGAGCTCCGACAATTTGCAAACACTTTCTCTCTTTCTTCCCATTCTTTAACAAAATTCTCCACACGACTTTCTAGGTTCTTTACCACAAAAGCGGCAGTAATCTCCCAAGAACTTTCTGCTGGTGGTGCTTCTGCTACCGTCCATCGACAGAATTCCAACTTTACGCTTTCAGTGTTTAGGTTCTTCTTTAGCTCAGCAACAGCTTCAGATACAGTTTGAGTCATATGTTCCTGTAAGTCTTCTAGAACGGTTTTCTGATTCTTTTCTAATTGATTTAATTGCTGAATAATGACCGTCATTCTAGAATCTACCTCTTTGCGGTCTCTCTTTGAGTTCTGCAAAAACGCTTTGGCATAATAAATGATCCTTGAAAGTAGCAATTCCAACGATCTGAAATAAGGAAATAACGTTGTCTCAGATGTTGATGGTAACTCAATCAATGTAACAGTTAACAAGTAAGACCAAAGGTTTTTGTAAAACTTACAAGAATGGAAAACCAAGACGCCTGCAAAAGAGATAACTTTTAAGAGAGAATTGAAGAACCGTTTTATCTGTAACCACAAAACTAGACTCTTGCTTGACATCTGCTTATGTTGATATAATTTTATATTCGAAAAAAAAACAAGGAAACAAGTAAACCAATCGCTTTCATGAAGTTAAAAACGTGTTTTCTCTCTTTCTTGCATAAAATTCTGTGCAATAAATTTAGCAAAGAGCTTTCTTTAGTTCACATTAACTTCGAACCTTCTAAAGAGCCCCAAATTTAGCTGCTTTTTGTTACTTGATTGTTGTCATTACTTACTTCCAAGCAACTTCAAGTCGTGCTTGCATACTGTTCACCGCAAGGCCCTTGATGCTGCTTATTAAACAAGCTGTGTCCTTGTTCACCACGTTATAGGCTCGGTTTCGAATGGCCTTTGCAGTGGATACGAACACTAACTGTGCCTCAGTATTAACATCTGGCCATATCTTCTTCAACTTGTTAGTGACGTGAGCTTTCACAACGTCTTCTTCTTTCTCTGGAATCGTATCCCACTTGTTACAAACAAACAACGCATTACGAGGAGAGAATGCTGCTTGTTCTTCTGCTGACATTTCTCTGACACGACCGAGCAGTTTTTCAATCTAGGTAAAGATATGTGATAGTTTAGTTCTTAGATTTTAGTATTAGCTAACTACTTGTTAAAAAAATCGAACAGTGAGGATCTTCTATGTCTCACCCTGTCTTTCTGAATGCCACCGGCGTTGGCACTGTTGATGACGTAGATGAAAGCGCTTGCTTCAGGTAAGTATTCCATTACTTGACTGTCCATGAGTTCTGATTCACCGATACCAGGGCTATCCACGATCACAACGCCTTCCTAGGATTCGGTAAAATCAGTTGATATATTGTCAGCAATCTTGACTGGTTCTTAAATTGCTTATTCAAAAATGCAAAAAAGAAACATACACTGAATATTTACCGTGAAAGTTATCGTTTCCTCGTAAATATAATTATTTCAGTACCCAAGTGCGAGGCATGTCCGAAACTTTTGGGTAAACATTTACCCGTGCTCTTTCATAGTACAGATCGAGCAAACGAGGTAGTTGAAATATTTTCAGACCAGTAAAAAGAAATAAATCATTCTGTATGTTTGCATTAGCGAGAAACCAGTTTTCGGCTAATTGGTTATTGACCCTAGAAACTTGGCTTGTAATGAAAGAAGAAGTACAGAACATTACTTGTGAAAAACAAAGAAAGCATTGTTGACAAGGAGATTTTTAGATCCTACACTCCGATATTTCATGCAAACAATGTTTGTTTTGGTCTAAGTTATCCTTGATTTAAGCGATCGTCATTTCATTTGGCAATCATATGATGCATTTTCAGTATGTACGAGCTATTGTCACTTCTTCCTTTTTACATACTCAAATCATTTAATACTATAAATGAAAACGTTTTCTGTCTTCGTGAATCTAAAAACTTAATTTTCCCATCTTTTTTTATTTTTTGCGCCAATTTTCAAAGGGCAGTTAAAAAGACACCATGCTTACACATTTACATAAATGTTTCCTTAGCATATTTACTGTCGCTGTTAAAACTCTAAAAACAGACACTCGACATGTGTTAGCATTTTGTAAATGCTGTATATCTCTGGGAAATCTTTACACGATTTTACACAAAAACATCTTACCTTTAAAAGTGGGTGAGGCCAGAATATCTCTACTTTCTTGTACGAGCTTTGTTTCTCACGATGTGTCTTTGCATGGACGTACTCTGAAATTTGCTCCAAAACAGTTTTGTCATCTTTCTCTTCTTTCAGATCAAAGGATTCTGTTTGTAGATCAGTACTTGGGTCTTCGCCCTTAAAATGAATCGTCATGGAACGATTTGCAGCGTACTTCAACTCACAAATCGTAGATGTTGTGCTCAGTACGGAATAAGGAAGAATATCGTCTCCCAGGATCAAGTTAATCATGCTGCTTTTGCCGGCACCCGTTTCACCTGTAAAGATAAGGAAACAACACTATTAAAAACAACTTACTTACTAGCAAGTAAAGATAAGAGCCGAAACTCTTTGGACAAACTGTTGGTTTTTTGTAGCAAAAACCTCAAAACCACAACCAATAAACTATTAAAGTGGATCATGAAAACATGTCTTGATGCGAATTTTAATTAGACTTAGCTTTCTGATACAACGCATTAGCAAGCTAACGAATGGGTTAAACGTCTTTTGTATGGCACAAATCCTTGCTCTTCGGCTTGCCGCGTTTTCTACACACTTAATCAGGGCAGATCCTCGAAGCCTTGAGTTGTGTTACTTAACCTGAATTTTGGTGTTCAAAGAAAATGTTTTTAGGGGCTATGCATACAGTACTATATGTGCTGTACTAATGATATAGGAAGAAACTGTGATATTCAACTAGTATCGAACATTAAACGGGACCATTTCAAGAATACAGAAACAAAGTTAACAGATATATGACAACAACAAACTTATTTTAAAATACATTACAGTTCAATTATATAAAAACATAATTATAATGGTTGGACACCCAAAAAAATTTCAAGAAAGCTATTCTAGTCGGATGCCCATTCTGTTTTAAATAAATCATTGAATATCAGGAAAAAGGTTCAAAGTAAAGTAAAAAAGAACAAATCGGAGTTTCACGAGAAAAGAAAAGGCGAGATATGGTACACAATAGTCTAAGGAAACATCAAGAACTATTTAGTATGTATCTATCTATCAAAAAAACGTTCCTTCAGTTCCCGTTTAAAGTAACGAAAGCTCAAAGATTTCAGCTGTTCATCAATTTCGTTCCAGATTCTCGGTCCAAAATATCTAATTTTAGGTTAAAATGAACGCATTATAGAGATACTTTAGATTTAAAAAACCCCTTTCTCCTACCTCCTTTCTTCAGTATCCATAAATCTTTTATAGAGGGAGAGATCCTAAACGTTGTGAGTATTTTTTCAGGGTACCATAGAATATTCAATTGTTTGAATTAGTCCATTGATTAAGTGCACTGGTTAAGTGTTTATTTCCATATGATACAACAGGCGTATAATTTAAAGCCGAAACTTGAAATATGTTGCTTCTCGAGTTTAGAAAGCAAATTGTTTTCCTCGTCGTTCTACGAAAGACTTCCATGAAAAAGTTTTCATCTTTTAGAGTATCACGACGTTTTATATGAAATGCTTTGTAATGATAATGCTATTGGTTGATTGTTTTATTAGCGTTTCTTTACTAATTGAGATGTTTTTTTGTAAATTAATTGCAAAAAGAAAGAAATACTTTTACAGCGGAGCTAATTGTTTTGATTAATGCGATAGGTTGCTTGTACCTGCAACGAGAAGGACGTATTTGTCCCGTTTAAGTCGTTTCTTGTGATTGACAATCTTTGCTCGAAAGTCACCCAGAATTTGCTCTAGCAGGTTCGTTATCTTATCATCGAGCGTGTCAACGAAATCTTCTACGTTTGAACAAATCGTGAACATCTCACGGCATCTACGAGCGTCTTCTTTACTAGCGTCTGAAATCACGCTGAAAAGCTGCGGGGAGAAACAAACAAAAACTATTTCCTGTAACACGAGGTGAATAGTTTTTAAAAAAACAGTTCAATGTGTCGGTGAGTAGAAGTAAACTCGTGATAAGATTTAATAAACAAATTATCAACGCCGTAAATGAAGTTTGAGAAGCTGACTTTTCGAGCGTTAGCCCTTCGTGTGAGCATCGCAAGTCATCAGATCACAAGTCATCATCACAGATGCTCAGACGAAGGGCTAACGCTCAAAAAGTCAGCTTCTCAAACTTCATTTACGGCGTTGATAATTTGTTGATTTAACAATTATTCCAAGAGCGGGGGTTGGATATGAGATGGTAAATAAATCAATCTCATATCCAACAAGCGCGAATGGAGTAATTGTTTTATTAAATTTAATTAGTTTTCTAAACTCTTCCATACTTAAAAATAATAGCTAAATTTTATTCAGAACCTATTTTTGGCTTTGCAAACACTACAGCCAGTTTCCGTATTTGGTGAACTCCGAATATGAGCTGATAACCGAGATTGAACGAACCAATCAGAACGCGCGAATCGCAATGTTCGAGATTGAAAATTTAATAACAAATCTTATCACGAGTTTATTTCCTGTAACACTCTGATAAGACTGACAATGATTGATAAAATGACAATGACACAGATAATGACTATGGTGACGATAGTGGCAGTGACATTGAGAAAGACAGTGACAATGATAATGAGTGACAGTGACTGAGAAAGTGACAATGACAACAACAATAGCTGTGATCGTGATAAAGACGAGACATTGATTATTGTAGTAACAATGAAACAACAATTGCAGTGACAGTGATATTGAGTGACACTGAAAACGACGACATCGAAATGACAGTAACCAGATCAGATCCAGACAATGACAATGACTGTAACAGCGACAGTGACAATGGCGATGACACTAACTGTGACAGTAACAATGACAGTGACAGTGTCAATGACAGTGACAGCTACTGTGACAATGACAGTGACTATGACAATGGCAATGACTGTGACAGCGACAGTGACAATGGCGATGACACTAACTGTGACAGTAACAATGACAGTGACAATGGCAATGACAGTGACAGCTACTGTGACAATGACAGTGACTATGACAATGGCAATGACTGTGACAGCGACAGTGACAATGGCGATGACACTAACTGTGACAGTAACAATGACAGTGACAATGACAATGACAGTGACAGCTACTGTGACAATGGCAGTGACAGTGACAATGACAATGACAATAACTGTGACAGTGACTGCGACTGCAACAATGACAATGACAATGATAGTGACAGCTACTGTGACAATGACAGTGACTATGACAATGACAATGACAATGACAATGACTGTGACAGTGACAATAAAAATGACAACAACTGTGACAATGACTGTGACAGTGACTGCGACTGCGACAATGACAATGACAATGACTGAGACAGCGACAGTGACAATGACAACAGTTTGCATAAGTTGTGCATGCCATGCCAGCAACGGTGACCAGGAGAAAAAGACTGCATGGCCTTGTTTACGCTGTTTAACAAAGATGAACTGAGATATGGAAATTCGAGGTGATCAATTCACAAAGGTTTTCAAAGGAGAGATCTTGTGTTACAACACTAAAATTTGCCGTCTTTCGATACTAACGCACGTAAATAGTTTCTAAGATTTAGCAAATTACCTTGTTTGTCCCCTCAGCAGAGTCTTTTGATGCCGTGAGAAATTCCCTTACTGCTTTCTTCATTGAATCTATACTTTTATGCCCCATGGGTGAAAGACCAAGGGATGCCATAACTTGAAACATTTCGCCCAAATCATCGATGCAATCAATATCTTGGAGATGAAACTCGCAGTTTGGTTTTGACCGAGCCATGTTGGACTTACTAACACTACGATTACTAGATCTACATTTCTCTTCGCTGCCTTTCAAAATTTGTTGTTATGCTTTAGCGGGAATTTGCATATCAAACTGGGTGCCTTGAACCCGAAAACCTAAACAAATAATAAAGGCTTTCACAGTTTGGGGCCTAACGTTGTCCGCTGTGCTCATAAATTATTATTGCTATTATGAAATACCGTAAGCACTCGTCTGGAAGTCTTGGTTGGATTTGTCAAACCCAACACATTCTTGAGCTGTGGTCATCTAAAAGAAAAAAAGGCTTAAGAAATAACTGCCGGGTTCTCTGAACAAAGTGAGTCTTGATTGTGCGCGAAACGGAGCGCGCATTTCTGCAAATGTTGTCCTCAGCGAATCAATAAGAGTTTTGTAAGAATATAACTAAGCACATCCCTCAACCAAATGCTATCATTTTATTATGACTGGCTCTGGAGTATTTCAAAGCGTTTTTGTTTGTTCTCAAATGGTTACTAGTGTTGTTTCTGAACATGAAAATAAACAGGATATCATTGTAGGTATAATAGTTATAGTCTACCCATCCCTTTTTAGGCATACTGTGTCTGGATCGCCAATACAAATTACAATTAATGCCGCTTCGAGTATAGTACTTCACAGATAGTCTGCATGCAGACACTAAGTGGCTGTGCGTAAACTTTTTCACATACTGACTTGAATACTTCTAACCTGTCACAATCTCGCTTTTTGTTGTACGAATAATGAATGACTGCGTTGGTATCTACAAGTCATTGTTAAGGGTCAATCTTGCAAAGTAAAAAAACCGCAGAGAATGACTATATATATATGATTGCCCGACGGCCATCTCCGCACTAATGCCCATCTTCACTGGTAACAGCTAAGATTGGCACATGGTGGGTTTAAAAGACGGATAAGCATCCAAACATCTGAAGTCAATGTTTTTTCAACTGTATTTAAAACATAGAGTGTGAAAAATATTTAATGTTTTATTTATTATCAAAAGTTGTTTTCGTTTTCTAGGGACTGTTTGATTATTTAGACCAATACTTAATTAAAATTTTTTCAAGGTGCTAAAGGTAACCATTGAAACAAAACACTTTAATTTGGTACCAGAAAGCAACTAAAGAGAAGTGTCGACAAGGAGCTATTCATTACCCGTCCGAATAAACTTTTGATACTTTTAAACGCAAATAGATAAGATAAGAAACGTTCGAAATCACTCTAGCTTCACACTATTCGGTCCCAAAATCAGAACTAAAACATGTTGAAATTACTGAACAATTTATGCATGTAGGAAATCATAATTTTTTTTACTGAAAATGAATGTATTCCGCTGCATTTTTAAAAAACACAGCCCATAAAACTTAAAAACCAAAGTATATCAATCAATAGAAACTTATTGTTTTAAAGGGAAAAAAATGCGATATTATCAAACAGATTTGGATCATGCACATTCAGATATACATTTCAAGACGTACTATTCTTTACATATTTTTCTCACGATATTCAGAAGCGTATCACCAAGATTTTAAAAGGCAGCAGACCCCTGGCTGTGAAAGCTTGAAAGATGCTTGTTTTAATAATAATAATTTCCCATGCATTGTGGACTCTCAACTTCATTTCCTTATTATTATTTTATACCTAACTGAATGTAGAAGCATAACAACATAATTGAAAAGCAGCCACGGAAAAATGCAAACTTAGTACTGCAAGTTCGGAGAGGATAGTAAATCCAACATGGCTCGGTCAAAACCAAACTGCGAGCTTCATCTCCAAGATATTGAAGGCATCGATGATTTGGGCGAAATGTTTCAAGTTATGGCAACCCTTGGTCTTTCACCCATGGGACATAAAAGTATTGATTCAATGAAGAAAGCAGTGAGAGAGTTTCTCACGGTATCGAAAGACTCGGCTGAGGAGACAAACCAAGTAAGAAATTGTAAAAAGTCTAATATATCAGAACGCCCTGATATATAGAAATAATATACCGCAACGCTCTGATATATAAGAATAATGTAGTAGAACGCCCTGATGTATAGAAATTATATACTAGAACGTTCTGATAAATAGAAATACGCCCTGATATATAGAAGCAATATACTAGACGCCCTGATATATAGAAATAATATATCAGAAAGCCCTGATATATAGAAACAACATATACCAGAACGACATGATGCACAGGAATAGCATATCATGTGATGAAGTACAGGGCAGGGTTTAAATAACTTTGTATATGAGCCGCAAAAGTTTCGGAGTATTCAAATGTTCCATTTTTCCATGATTGACTTCCACCTAAACTAAACTGCAGTTTGGCTACCAACTTTTTTATTTCACTTTCATTTCTGCACCTTTTGTAGTATTAAAAGCGAACAAATAAACACGCAAACTGTTTTACCAGTTTCGATTACAATCGGTTTAAGGCTGAGAGAATTAAAGTTTATTCTTTAAGAGCGGAGTTCAAACCTGTCAGGTTTTCTGGTTACCCGAGATAGTGGGTAATACACACATACACACACGTCTTGGTTTTCTTTTGCTCAACTTCTATCGCTACCTAAGAATTTCCCCTTAGGGCAACCCATCGGCAGACAAAACAGTCTGACTTTGAATAGATTCTACTAGCCAAGTCATGCGTTAAGTAAGTGTGTCTCTTAATCCACAGGTCCTTTCAGTCAACCTTTAATTTGCCACTTCTTCACTTGTACTCTTCTCCTCGATGGCAATCCAGAAAGTTTTCTACTTCAGTTTTCTACTTTCTAATCTCTGACTTACTACCAATTTAGCCTTTCAGAATCATTTCAGACGCTAGTAAAGAAGACGCTCGCAGGTGCCGCGAGATGTTAAGTATATATGAAGATGTTGAGAAATGTTATGGCACACTCGATGATAAGACAACCAACTTGATACAGCAAAACCTTGGTGACATTCGAGCAAAGATTGTCAACCACAAAAAACGACTTAAACGGGACAAATATGTCCTTCTCGTTGCAGGTAAGGGTCAGCTGTTGCAGCTAGATTAAATGTTTTAAATTATTTTTTTTGTTATGCAAAACTGCAAGCTACTGCTGTTTTGAACTGAGGAGCATTTAAGCAATTGGAGTAACAACAACAACAACCTTATTTGTACCATTTTCGTTTAATATATTTTATATAAAGAAAACAAAAAGGATAATTGGTTAAGGCAAAAGCTGTCCAGAATAGCCCAAAGGGCCACACAAATTGGGTAGCTTGATTGTTTTCAATACAATTTGGAAGATCACGGCTAATAATGGCACAAATAAGAAACACACAACTAAAGAAAAAAAAACGTAACAATTGGCACTAAGAGGAAACAAGTAAACGAAAGAATGTATAAATACAGTTTATGTTTCTAAGAGTCCTTTCTATGATAACAGTATAAATAATATTTATATTAGGTTAGTAAAGTGAAGGAGCGATTTCAATCTATTAATATGAGTTAAGGATTCTTTTCAAGAGTCTTCTTTTAAGGTAATTCCCCAATTTTGCATTGCGCATCTTTACTATAATAGACATTTTAAAATGTTTAAACATTTTTGTCACCTATCACTATCACTATCACTGTCACTATCACTACCACTATCACTATCGCTATCACTATCACTTTCAC